>JBBPBX010082148.1:0-10360 GCA_038048925.1 Garcialebias charrua | reverse complement strand
TTATTCCTTTTTTCATTGATTTATTGTTCCAGTTTATTCATCTTTTTATCCTGTTAAGCACCTTGGTCAATGCAAGGCATTGTAGGAAGGTGCTATACAAATAAAGTTTATTATTATTATTACTGTATTACTGTAAGACTGCCCGGAGGGAGAGAGAGGAGGAGAGGAAAGACCTGTTCAGGGGAACCCGCCTGGCTAGAAAGCCTGTTTTCTCCTGTCCACCTCAGTGGCTTCATGAGGAACCTTCAGAGGAGGAACCAGACACTGACGAGGAGTACTGGTTCCCCTCTGCGCCATGCTCACGCCACCGAGGACAGAGGAGTCGACGACGGTCTCAGCTCAGCTCTCGCTCTCAGGAGGAGCGTGGGGGGATGTTGCTGGAGGGGCAGTTCAGCCCTGATTCACCAGAGGTGCGGGAACGCTGGCAGGCTTATGTGGAGGCGAGGTACCTGTGTCCGCCCAGCCGTGAGGAGGTCCAGACGGTCGCTCCTCACACCTGCCAACCTGAGGGGGTCACTTCACCGGCTCTCTTGACTCCTCCACCACCTGCTGAAGCTTTGGCACCTCCACCTCCCACCTGTCTCACTTCTCGCCGCCGCAGAAAGAGAGGTCGCCGTGGGACCCAAACCGTCTCTCTGTCTGAGTCACCCATCCCTGCTCCTGAGGCTCCTCAGACCTCGACGTTGCCCGCTGCCGCCGCAGGGGCTTCACAGACCTTCATGCTGCCCGCTGCCGCCGCAGGGGCTTCACAGACCTTCATGCTGCCCGCTGCCGCCGCAGGGGCTTCACAGACCTTCATGCCGCCCGCTGCCGCCGCAGGGGCTTCACAGACCTCCATGACGCCCGCTGCCGCCGCAGGGGCTCCACAGACCTCCATGACGCCCGCTGCCGCCGCAGGGGCTCCACAGACTTCCATGACGCCCGCTGCCGCCGCAGGGGCTCCACAGACCTCCATGACGCCCGCTGCCGCCGCAGGGGCTCCACAGACCTCCATGACGCCCGCTGCCGCCGCAGGGGCTCCACAGACCTCCATGACGCCCGCTGCCGCCGCAGGGGCTCCACAGACCTCCATGACGCCCGCTGCCGCCGCAGGGGCTCCACAGACTTCCATGATGCCCGCTGCCACTGCAGGGGCTCCACAGACCTCCATGACGCCCGCTGCCGCCGCAGGGGCTCCACAGACCTCCATGACGCCCGCTGCCGCCGCAGGGGCTCCACAGACTTCCATGATGCCCGCTGCCACTGCAGGGGCTCCACAGACCTCCATGACGCCCGCTGCCGCCGCAGGGGCTCCACAGACCTCCATGATGCCCGCTGCCACCGCAGGGGCTCCACAGACCTCCATGACGCCCGCTGCCGCAGGGGCTCCACAGACCTCCATGACGCCCGCTGCCGCCGCAGGGGCTCCACAGACCTCCATGACGCCCGCTGCCGCCGCAGGGGCTCCACAGACCTCCATGACGCCCGCTGCCGCCGCAGGGGCTCCACAGACCTCCATGACGCCCGCTGCCGCCGCAGGGGCTCCACAGACCTCCATGACGCCCGCTGCCGCCGCAGGGGCTCCACAGACCTCCATGACGCCCGCTGCCGCCGCAGGGGCTCCACAGACCTCCATGACGCCCGCTGCCGCCGCAGGGGCTCCACAGACCTCCATGACGCCCGCTGCCGCCGCAGGGGCTCCACAGACCTCCATGACGCCCGCTGCCGCCGCAGGGGCTCCACAGACCTCCATGATGCCCGCTGCCACCGCAGGGGCTCCACAGACCTCCATGACGCCCGCTGCCGCCGCAGGGGCTCCACAGACCTCCATGACGCCCGCTGCCGCCGCAGGGGCTCCACAGACCTCCATGATGCCCGCTGCCGCCGCAGGGGCTCCACAGACCTCCATGACGCCCGCTGCCGCCGCAGGGGCTCCACAGACCTCCATGATGCCCGCTGCCGCCGCAGGGGCTCCACAGACCTCCATGATGCCCGCTGCCGCCGCAGGGGCTCCACAGACCTCCATGACGCCCGCTGCCGCCGCAGGGGCTCCACAGACCTCCATGATGCCCGCTGCCGCCGCAGGGGCTCCACAGACCTCCATGACGCCCGCTGCCGCCGCAGGGGCTCCACAGACCTCCATGACGCCCGCTGCCGCCGCAGGGGCTCCACAGACCTCCATGATGCCCGCTGCCGCCGCAGGGGCTCCACAGACCTCCATGACGCCCGCTGCCGCCGCAGGGGCTCCACAGACCTCCATGACGCCCGCTGCCGCCGCAGGGGCTCCACAGACCTCCATGATGCCCGCTGCCACTGCAGGGGCTCCACAGACCTCCATGATGCCCGCTGCCGCCGCAGGGGCTCCACAGACCTCCATGACGCCCGTTGCTGCCGCAGAGACCACTGTTATTATCCAACAGATCGAGAGACTACTTAATGCTGCTACCAAAAACCCTGATCCCCATTATAAACTCAAGACATATTCCATCATGGAACATTTAATTACAACCAGTGGTTTCACGCCAAACCCAGACCTCACTCGACTAATGACTTTTGTTAAGGCTACAAGTAAAGGATTAGCCTCCTTATTGTCTACTGCTGAGCCTGAATCCTCCACGTCGCCCGCTGCTGCTGCTGCAGACGAGGCCCCACAGCTCTTCACGTCGGCTGCTGAAGAGGAGGCCCCACAGCTAGAGGAGGTCCCACAGCTCTTCACGTCGGCTGCTGAGGAGGAGGCACCACAGCTCTTCACGTCGGCTGCTGAGGAGGAGGCCCCACAGCTCTTCACGTCGGCTGCTGAGGAGGAGGCCCCACAGCTAGAGGAGGCCCACAGCTCTTCACGTCGGCTGCTGAGGAGGAGGCCCCACAGCTAGAGGAGGTACCACAGCTCTTCACGTCGGCTGCTGAGGAGGAGGCCCCACAGCTAGAGGAGGTACCACAGCTCTTCACGTCGGCTGCTGAGGAGGAGGCCCCACAGCTAGAGGAGGTACCACAGCTCTTCACGTCGGCTGCTGAGGAGGAGGCCCCACAGCTAGAGGAGGTACCACAGCTCTTCACGTCGGCTGCTGAGGAGGAGGCCCCACAGCTAGAGGAGGCACAGCTCTTCACGTCGGCTGCTGAGGAGGAGGCCCCACAGCTAGAGGAGGCCCCACAGCTCTTCACGTCGGCTGCTGAGGAGGAGGCCCCACAGCTAGAGGAGGCCCCACAGCTCTTCACGTCGGCTGCTGAGGAGGAGGCCCCACAGCTCTTCACGTCGGCTGCTGAGGAGGAGGCCCCACAGCTCTTCACGTCGGCTGCTGAGGAGGAGGCCCCACAGCTCTTCACGTCGGCTGCTGAGGAGGAGGCCCCACAGCTCTTCACGTCGGCTGCTGAGGAGGAGGCCCCACAGCTCTTCACGTCGGCTGCTGAGGAGGAGGCCCCACAGCTCTTCACGTCGGCTGCTGAGGAGGAGGCCCCACAGCTCTTCACGTCGGCTGCTGAGGAGGAGGCCCCACAGCTCTTCACGTCGGCTGCTGAGGAGGAGGCCCCACAGCTGGAGGCCCCACAGCTCTTCACGTCGGCTGCTGAGGAGGAGGCCCCACAGCTCTTCACGTCGGCTGCTGAGGAGGAGGCCCCACAGCTCTTCACGTCGGCTGCTGAGGAGGAGGCCCCACAGCTCTTCACGTCGGCTGCTGAGGAGGAGGCCCCACAGCTCTGTGCCATGGGTTCTGATCCCGTCACTGAGGCCTCATCGTTGGCACCCAACCACGCATCGGCTGCGGCAGGACTCCCATCTGGCTCAGCAGCTGCCAGCACCGCCCTCTCTGGCCCAGCAGCTGCCAGCACCGCCCTCTCTGACCCACCGGCTGTCAGCACCGCCCTCTCTGACCCACCGGCTGTCAGCACCGCCCTCTCTGACCCACCGGCTGTCGGCACCGCCCTCTCTGACCCACCGGCTGTCGGCACCGCCCTCTCTGACCCACCGGCTGTCGGCACCGCCCTCTCTGACCCACCGGCTGTCGGCACCGCCCTCTCTGACCCACCGGCTGCCGGCACCGCCCTCTCTGGCCCACCGGCTGCCTTCATCGCCCTTTCTGGTCCAGCGGCTGCCTTCATCGCCCTCTCTGGTCCAGCGGCTGCCTTCATCGCCCTCTCTGGTCCAGCGGCTGCCTTCATCGCCCTCTCTGACCCGGCTGCTGCCAGCACCTCCCCCTCTGACCCAGCGGCTGCCAGCATCTCCCTCTCTGACCCACCGGCTGCCATCGTCTCCCTCTCTGACCCAGCGGCTGCCAGCATCTCCCTCTCTGACCCACCAGCTGCCATCGTCTCCCTCTCTGACCCACCAGCTGCCTTCATCGCCCTCTCTGACCCAGTGGCTGTCAGCATCGCTCTCTCTGGCCCGGTTCTGCCCTGCTTCGAACTCTGGCTTGGCTCTGGACGTCCGCCCGAACCCTGGTCCCGCTCTGGGAGGTCCCCGGGACGTCCGCCTGACCTTTGGCCTCGCTCTGGACGGCCCCCGGGCTGTCCCTTGTTTTGCACGTAGCCCAGGGCCGTGTATGTGTATTCGTGTTTTGGTTTTTCCTTGCTCCCAGGTTTGGTCCTGTCGGTTTTTTGTTTAGGTTTTTTGCCCTCTGTCCTTGTGTTTGCCCCCTCCCCCCGCCCTGTTCTGGCTTGGGTTCCTGTTTTTCTGGATGGTCCGTCAGGATGCCGGACCTTAACGGGGGGGCTATGTCACGTTCAGCGGCCCCGCTGACCCATTGGCCCCTGACCCTTTAGGCCCCGCTGACCCTTTAGGCCCCGCTGACCCTTTAGGCCCCGCTGACCCTTTAGGCCCCGCTGACCCTTTAGGCCCCGCTGACCCTTTAGGCCCCGCTGACCCTTTAGCCTGACCCTCTCCCTTAGCCTGACCTTTCCCCTTTAGCCTGACCCGCTCCCTTTAGCCTGACCCTGACTCCCTTCTGTCTGTCATAGTTTTTGCCCCTTCTGTCCACCCTCTCCCTTTAGCCTGACCTCTCCCTTTAGCCTGACCCTCTCCCTTAGCCTGACCCTTCCTATTTGTTCATCCCAGTAATGCTTGTCACCCTCCTCTGCTCCTGTCTTCTGACCCTTCCTATTTAGTTCCTGCTCCTGTCTCTGCTCCTGTCTTCTGACCCTTCCTATTTAGTTCCTGCTCCTGTCTCTGCTCCTGTCTTCTGACCCTTCCTATTTGTTCATCCCAGTAATGCTTGTCACCCTCCTCTGCTCCTGTCTTCTGACCCTTCCTATTTAGTTCCTGCTCCTGTCTCTGCTCCTGTCTTCTGACCCTTCCTATTTGTTCATCCCAGTAATGCCTGTCACCCTCCTCTGCTTAGTTCATCCCAGTAATGCCTGTCACCCTCCTCTGCTTAGTTCATCTGCACCATGCTTATGTTCTTTGTTTCTGTCCTTTCCTCAGTCTTCCTCCTCAGTCATGTCTCACAGCCACTCCTGTCAGTCAACTGTTCACCACGCCCCTTCTACCTCAGCCTAGCAATCAGTTTCATTCCTTCCACCTGTTTCCTTCCACCTGTGTAGCTCAGCATTTAAAGCTCCCCTGACATGATCTTTCAACTTTCCAAAAAATGGCACAACATATATAAATATTAAGATTGACCTCTGACCGTTTTTGCTAAAATAATGTTAAATGAATGAAAATTCCTCCCAAAAACAGTTTAAAATTAGCGCCATTTTTTTAACACGATAAATAGGGATTTCGCCGTCGCAGGATGATGACGTCATGACAAGAATTTTCTCTACTGCGCAGCTTGAAAACAATGGAGGAGCTACAAACTCGATCCGTCCAATTTAGCCATTTAAAAGTTAATATTTTAGCGGATTGTCTGCAGAGAAGCCAAAGTTATTTCCAGTAAACAGCAGGTTATAATTTTTTTTCAGCTCCTGCTGGTTTTTGGAGACTTTTCACTTCATGAGGTGAGCTGCTGTGTGGAGTTACATGAGCTGCATGTGGACGAGGCAGAAGTAATTCTACAACATGTACATCGTCTCCAGCCTCCACAGCACTGAAATGGTAATATATTAGTTAATGTTTCTAATAATTATTCAACATTAATTTATAGTTTAAAAAATTAGTCCCTTTTAAAATATCTGTTAAATATATTATTCTTTTATTTTATTTTGTTTGTGTTTTCAGGTTTCCAGGTCTCCAGTCCATCACCTGAGGCTCTTCCTGAACCACTAGTACAACCCAGACTTTCACATCACAGCAGGTAAGATTGCATCAACGAAAAGAATAGTACTCAACAATATTCTTTGATGTAAATCTGTTGATTTTCTGTGGTTCTGATGAGGGAAGTGACAAAGTGGATGCAGCATTCAGCCCATAATGGACCCAGATGTCCCCTGCGTCCAGACCTACAACACCTGGACATCCATGAGCGTGGAGGAGCGAGGATTCACAGAAATGTCTTCACCTGAAGAGTGGACCGAGGTGGAGAACAAACCTTGATATTGTTCAACAACAGATGGAGACATCTTCAGGATCTGTAGAACATCAGGACTGCTGCAGAAAGCTACGTTTGTGCATCAAGACATTAAAATATGCAGAAATACTACAACTGGCCAGAGCATTGAGATGAAAATGAATCAATGAATTTAATATTTTTTCTGACTGTTCAAATGAACATATTGTTTGAAAAAAAAGGATAACAATGAACCAAGTGTTTCTGTAGTTATGTGTAAATAAAGTTACAGTAGTACACTATATTATCTGTTAGTGTTGAGTTATTCTTTGTGAGAATATTTGTGTATCTGTTTTAATTTCATTCGTGCATCTACAACTCACAGCTCATACTTTAGTAAAAACAAAATTGGTGAATGTTGAAAGAAACATTTTATTAAAATAAAACCATCCCATATTATCAAATAAATGAAAACCTCTGGGGAAACATTAATATGAACAGATTATCAAAAAAAATTGAGTTTAAAAAATATCAGCAAGTGGTGTTTGACTTCATCAGCTCTGTAAAAATGACTCCAACACCTCCTCGTCCACCCTCCTGTCCAGGTGTTGTAGGTCTGGACGCAGGGGACATCGGTCTAGTTTCTCCTCATCCTGCTGCTTGTACTTCTTCAGACTCCACCACCTCCTCGCTCCACAACGCTCATGGATGTCCAGGTGTTGTAGGTCTGGACGCAGGGGACATCTGGGTCCATTATGGGCTGAATGCTGCATCCACTTTGTCACTTCCCTCATCAGAACCACAGAAAATCAACAGATTTACATCAAAGAATATTGTTGAGTACTATTCTTTTTGTTGATGCAATCTTACCTGCTGTGATGTGAAAGTCTGGGTTGTACTAGTGGTTCAACAGGAAGAGCCTCAGGTGATGGACTGGAGACCTGGAAACCTGAAAACACAAACAAAATAAAATAAAAGAATAATATATTTAACAGATATTTTAAAAGGGACTAATTTTTTAAACTATAAATTAATGTTGAATAATTATTAGAAACATTAACTAATATATTACCATTTCAGTGCTGTGGAGGCTGGAGACGATGTACATGTTGTAGAATTACTTCTGCCTCGTCCACATGCAGCTCATGTAACTCCACACAGCAGCTCACCTCATGAAGTGAAAAGTCTCCAAAGACCAGCAGGAGCTGAAAAAAAATTATAACCTGCTGTTTACTGGAAATAACTTTGGCTTCTCTGCAGACAATCCGCTAAAATATTAACTTTTAAATGGCTAAATTGGACGGATCGAGTTTGTAGCTCCTCCATTGTTTTCAAGCTGCGCAGTAGAGAAAATTCTTGTCATGACGTCATCATCCTGCGACGGCGAAATCCCTATTTATCGTGTTAAAAAAATGGCGCTAATTTTAAACTGTTTTTGGGAGGAATTTTCATTCATTTAACATTATTTTAGCAAAAACGGTCAGAGGTCAATCTTAATATTTATATATGTTGTGCCATTTTTTGGAAAGTTGAAAGATCATGTCAGGGGAGCTTTAAGCTCCTGCCAGCCACTGCAGTTTGCTCAGTCATTGTTGTTGAATCTTTGGTTCCAGCTCTGGTCACAGACATCACGGTCCTCTGTTTTTGCCTGCCTGCCTAAAGTCTTTGTTTGAAAGTTTTGCCGCCACGCCGGCTTTTGTTTTTGTGTTGTTTAAAAATAAATAAGTTTTATTTTTGAAATACATCTCCTGCTTCGATCACCTTGCCTGCTTTTTGGGTTCACACCTACGGATCGTGACAGTAATGGTAATATGAAAGCAACATGGCGAGTAATGAATAGTGTCCTGAAGAATCATAAAACAAAAACTGGTATTTCAAAATACTTTGTAAAAGACAACAATGAAATTCATGATGAAAATGAAATTGTAAATGGATTTAATCAATATTTTGTGAATGTTGGATCAAGCCTTGCAGCTAAAATACCAAAAGCAGATAATAATGTGATCCATTCAATTAAAGGTTGTGCAAATAGTATTTTTCTAAATGGAACCAACAAAGAGGAAATAATGAATGTAGTAAAACATCTTACAGACAAGAGATCAAGGGACTGGGTGGACATGGATATGATGTTTGTAAAGGACATACTGTAATTAGCCATGTTATTGAGCCATTTACATACATCCTGAGCAAACACAAAGGAGACAGTGGAAAGGAAAAACTCCCTTTAAAAAAAGGAAGAAACCTCCAGGAGAGGCAAGCTCAGGACGAGCAGCCATCTGCTTTGACCGGCTGGTTTGAGAGGACAGGAAGGAGAGACAAACTAACACAGAATGGCAGGTCCAGGTGAACCTGAAAGTTAAAAAACACATGTCAAGAATAGAAAAATTACAAATACGGTACAAAACAGGTTGAGCAGAGTAAATAAGTACAGTCGCAGAGTGAAAAAGTGTTGTCAGTTTGTCCTCCAGCAGTTTAAACCTATAGCAGCATAAGGGATAACTCAGAAAACCTAATCCAACCCTAACTATAGGATTTATGAACAAGGAAAGTCTCAATCCCAATCTTAAAACTGGACAATGTGTCAGCCTCACAGACATAAACTGGAAGTTGGTTCCACAAGAGAGAGGAGCCTGAGAACTGAAAGATCTTCTTCCCATTCTGCTTTTGGAAACGCTGAGAACCACAAGTAAACCTGCAGTCTGAGAGCGAAGTGCTCTGTTAAGAAGATACGGAACAATAAGATCTTGAATATGAATACAGTAATTAATTGATTATGATTAACTGAAGGCTTTAAATATGTAACGATCTAGGCGGAGATCAGATTTACTGATTTACCTATACATTAGATGTAAGAATGAGCAGGTTTTCACCTGACATAAACTTATCAAATTTCACAGGTTCTCTCTTTTTCAGTTTAATATCAATAAATTTGATATAGAAGGACAATCCTGAGACAGAGACAAGACAACAGGGAACATTCGGAGACCGAGCGGAGACGTCCGCCCTTGAGAAGAGCAAGTGTTTTAAAATTATTTTAAAATATGGATATTCAACGGATAATTAATTAATAGATCAATGAACAATAAAGAATTGTGTCATAAAATGTTGTACAATTCTACAAAATATTACAAGCCAAAGTGTGAAGGTTTAAAATCTGATGGTGTTATAAACTTGTAAATGCAGCAACAGAATGGAGGATCTGTTTAGGATTATTATTATTATTTAAACTTGGAGTCACAAAAACCACAAGTTGTAGTTCTAATTTCTGGAAGCTTAAGTACAGAAGCTGACCGACAAAGCCTGAAAGCTACAAACTAACTAGTTAAGTATAAACCAATATCTAGTCAAAGAAATTGTTGGGGGAAAAAAACACCCAGATTTACTGAATAAAATGTAGTGAAGTGTCAAATAAAATATATAAGTCAAAGTTAACTTTATTGTCAAAACTGCAATATGTACAGGACATACACAGGATTGAAATTGCATTCCTCTCTGTCCCTCGGTGCAACAGTAACCATTTAAACACTGAAACACTAAAACATTTAATAGACATAAGCATAAAATGAAATAATAAAAGTGTAATACTGTCCTGAGTTTTTGCATAGTAGTTTTTGCATAGTAGTAGTATGAAAGTATGAAAAGTTACACCAACACTAAAACACTAAACATTTAATAAACATAAGCATAAAATGAAATAACAAAAGTGTAATACTGTCCTGAGTTTTTTGCATAGTAGTATAAAAGTGTAAAAAGTATATCTATAAAATAAAATGAAAGTTCTGGCATTGACATTTGTAATAGAGTGACAAAGCAGCATATGAAGTTTATGTACACAGTATATGTATGAGGTAGTTGATATTGGTATAGAGGTAAAGTGGCATATGTAATAAGGCTAGTAAAATATATATATATATAGTGTAGATATAAAAAGTAGTGTAAATGTAAACAGTAGTAATAAATGTAAA
>JBBPBX010082147.1:0-12695 GCA_038048925.1 Garcialebias charrua | reverse complement strand
GGTGGTTGTGGGGGGTGGAGGAAAACTGCAGTGTTGCACGCTGTGTTAGTGCCCGGCAGTTGTTGACTGGTTGAGGTGGGTGATGTTAGGTTAATTTAATATTATCCTTTCAATAGCTCATTCAATAAATATGCCACACAGGAGTGAGTAGATAATTTTCTTAATCCCAGGTTTAATCTAGCAAGATGAAGCAGAGTTGAACTACAAGAATCAAAATGTTTACATGGGGCTCCTTCTCCAAGTCTGCTTAAAGCGAGCATGAGTAAGTGTCTTTTTAAAATGTTATCAGACAAAGGAAAGGTCAGATGACTCTTGCTGCCTCCTTGCTTATTCGGGTGAAAGGCTCCATGCTTATACATCACTCAGTCCATTCATAACAACCCTTAATACACACACATGGTACTATGAGTTATATAACATTTGACATTAATAAGTGAAAAACATCTGTGACCTTTCACATCTCCATCAGGTGAGATTAGGATGTGTGAGAGAAGCAGATTGCTACGTCTGTAACATCTTAGCTAGCGTGTCTGTATTGTGCGTCGCTAGCTTAGTGCTATGTTAGTGCCGACAGTTTTCAATCGGGTTGGGGGGTTAAGATGCAGGAGAGCAGTGGAGCCTGCTCTATTGACACAAGGAGAGCTGTTGGTCAGGTTACTTCTTGTTGTGCCATGCCGTCTAACCCCCCCAACCCCCACCAGTGCCCCCACCACACACACACACACACACACACAATGCTTTTGATGCCAATGAAGTGAACTTATGATGTTGTGTTTTGTAATGTCTGCTGACTTGGAATTGGACAATAATGGTGATCAAATATTGTCTACTTGATGTTGAACATCTGTCCATTACATCTCAGAGGTAAAGCATTTAACCTTGTTGTACATTGCCACAGAAAGCTTAAGTGGCATATCCAGAAAGCATTGAAGGAATGCATATCACCTGATGCTTTTCATGCCAGTGTTTTAATCAGAAATCATCTTCAATTGAAAATAAATGGAGGTATACTGAAGATGCTTTGGTCTAACCTTGTAAATGGCCTTGTGGATGATCTCATGTGATATTGCAAGAACACATGTAATCTGTTAGGGTTTGAAGTCCTGCATGTGTTGTGAATAACTCTGTTACTATCAAACCAAATTTTATTCAACATATATTACACTAAAATATGTTAAGTGGTAACAAGATATTTTGCCAACACACATCAAATGAATGCCAAAATTTTAGCAAAAATACCATTCATTGTGTAGTTCTATGAATATGTGTTGGAGATTATGCTCAACCACTACCACACCATAATTTAGCTCAATATGTATAAAACCAATGGAGTTATAGCCTGTTTTTTTATTTTATTTATGAAATTGCTTGATTGTAATTGCCACCTTGAATGGGGTTGACTCCTAAAGTTTCAGCTGTAGATGTGCATCAAATTATTCATTTGAGTTTAGACAAAATCCAACTTAATTGTTGAGCTATTTTGCCAACGCTACAGACAAACAAACAGAAAACATCTGCATGCACTGGTAAAACCATTATTGCTTTCACCCAAACCAAGTCATATGCATTCAGTCAAGAAACATTCATTTCATTCCATTCTTCATTTGACTGAAGTTCCTGGGCAGCTGCCCTCAACATATATACTTTTTTTGCCAGAAACACTGCTTTAAAATGACTTTACACCCGTTACTAACCCAGCAACATCCAAGGCTATAGGTCAAAGCACTGGGAAAGAACACCCACAGGGTAGGCCTAAGATCAGACTTTGTTATGTTGTCAGAACCAGCACAAGTTCAAGAATGCACTCCCAGAGCAGAGATCCCTTTTCCACCAAATCTCGTCCTGTTAGCAGGAGTCCAGCAGCACTCTACTGGACTTCCTCTGCAGAACAGAGAGCATCTCTGACCTTTCTGTCAGCCTTGTTTAAGTTCCATCATGTAAACGCTCAGCTAACCTTTTTTTTTCTAACTTGCCCATTCTTCTTTGAATCCCTTAAGATGATGGAAACTAACCCCAGCCCCCACTTTAGCATGGTGTTTATGTATTCTATAGTTGTTCCAGATGTTCAAAATGATTGAGTCAGTGTTCTGAGGAATGGCTTGCAGCTCAGTTATGCAGGGAGCTTTCATCAATGACACAGATCATTACAGTCTCAGCTTGCTACTGTGGTGACGGCGAGGCTTGATGCTGTCATCTCAAAAGGCAAAAAAAAATGCTGAAGTAAATAATATTGAGGGGTACAAATATATCACTCTGATAATCTTCCCTGCTGTCAACAATTTTGAATCCAGTTGCTATTCATCATCACGAGGCAGTAGATCTGACTTTCAGTTCTTTATAGGGGCAGCAGCTTATTTTGACCACATCAGATGAAGTAAGAGATGATCTAAAAGGTATGTTGTGACCATGTCCCCATGTGTCCTTTATGCAAATAATTAGAATCAAAGAGATGATCGTATTACTCCAAGGAATCCACATGTTTTCCTGTTACTTTAGCATTTTGGAAACAACAAGCTGGAACAGCTCAAGTGTGATACAGTGTGGGCATTAAAGCAATTATGCAAAGAAACCATGCATCAGTTTTTCTCAAGTTACAACTTCTTACAAGAGAGAGACAGAGACTTAAACTTGTCAACGACACCAGCAACAATTTAACTTTTATTACTGATGAAGAACAGAACCATTTTCAACTCAGTTTATTTGTAGTTTGAGCAGACAAAGCAGCACAGAGAACTCCCACACACACTTTGCGTGTCTTACTCCAGAAACTATTACTCAAAAAAGGCTGAAACAGCACCAAATAAACATCTAACCCCAAAACTGTAACATATATTTCATCTCTTTCACTGCCTCAGCTTGTTTCAAACTGTATCTGTGTTTGAGAAACTGGGCTTTATTTTAGGCTTGTCTTTGTGTTAAAGTGAACAAAAGGCACATTAGCTTTCATCAGTTAAAAGCGTAAAAACAAGACACCTAACTGATCTTTACCTTTGAGCCGGCAAGGCAGTGCTAATGGAAGACAACTATTTAAATATTTACTACTACTATTTAAAGATATAGTATTTCTTGGTCCTTTTATTTCTCACTGTGCTGTGGGCTTCATTTAACAGATAAGCACACTGAGGAGAAAGCTGAGGCCTTTTTCTTTTATAGAAGTCTGCAATAAAAGGAAGATTACTTTAAGTAATTTATGTAACATAGAGTTTGTTCAGCTCTGAACATTATCTGTATTCTGTTGAGTCATCAAATGACTATTATTATGGTCATGTGTGTATTTGATTTGAAATGAATGAGTTTACTAAATGTTCTGTTAACTTATCTTCATCAGGTTCTTATGTGACATCCAACACATTCGAATGGAGCCTTGGATCAACCAATGAATCTTCAGATGAAGCAAAACTTCAAATGATTTTAAAAAAGAAGGTTTTGGTATAATTAAACCAAAGTGATGTATTTTCCTGGGTGTATATTACGTAAAAATAGTCCTAGTCATTCAGCTTTTTGGCATGTTTCCTCATTTAGCTAGATTGGCGCTCTGTTTGATGTCCAACCAGCTGAATTAAATCCAATATGAAAAAAAATATTTGATATCTTAGATGACATACCTGGTTCAAGCAAATTTTCTGTTGCCAGGGAAATATAAGTCTGTGACTGCTACATTTTTTTTACCAGACTTGGGCCACCTTCTTCTAGCTTTGCTACAGTAAAAATGTAGCTATTTAGTTTAACAGAACGCGAAACTTTTTTTAAAGATTTTTTTTTAGTTAAAAAAAAATCTATAACTCAGAACTTAAAATTGTAGAGGAGCTAAAATAAAGTAAACACAGATCTGTTAGCACTCACAGTATGCCACTGGACTACCTGCAATAACTTAATACCTCAATGTTATGTGTCTGGGACAAATTTGTCTTATTGTTTTGTCCCTTTGGATAGATTTGGGGTTGGCTAATCAGCCTTTGATTGTTTTTGGCTGTGGTCTTTTTTCACCCATCCAGAACTAGGCTGGTTTCAGGGAGCTCGCCCTCTTAGACTCGCTTTGTCAAACATCTGTTGAACCTCCGTCAAGGAAGGAAGCTGGTATCGGAGCATGCACTTCGCTTCCGTATCATGGCGGCGAAGACGGGTTGGGACGACCTTGCTATCAGAGGTACTTTCTTAAATTCCCTATCGGACAGAGTCAAGGATCAACTCGCTCTGAGAGACGAACCCAACTCTCTTAAAGAACTGATAGCCTTGGCGATTAGAGTTGATAATCGCTTCAATGAAAGGGGCAAGGAGAGGGACTACAGGTCCCAGCGTCCATCCACTTCCGGTTTCTGGTCGAACCCGACTTTTCAGAGTAAAGTTGAATCTAACTCTGAAGAGGAACCGGAGCCTATGCAGATAGGCCGCACAAGGCTGTCACCAGAGGAGAGACAACAACGTTTAAGAACTGGGAGATGTCTTTATTGTGGTAAGAGTGGCCATTACATAGCTCAATGCTCTCTACGGGGAAACGAAACCTCCCATCAATAAAACAGGAGATATTGGTGGGTAAATCTTCTTGTTCTCCTGTCTCATGATTGACTTTGCCTTCTATTATTGTGAATAATAACATAAAGTTACCTGTTACAGCTCTTGTGGACTCTGGAGCGGAACAAAACCTCATCAGCAGTGACTTGGTAGAACAACTATCCATTCCTACCCATACCCTTCGAGACCTTCTGACTGTTGCTGGCCTCACTGGACAGGTTTTCGCCAAGGTACACCTGAATGTCCAGGAACTCCACCTCATCATCGCCGGAAATCACCATGAGCGAGGTGAATTCTTCATTTTTGACTCACCCGCCACTCAATTGATATTGGGTTTTCCTTGGTTGGAGAAGCATAATCCATTATTAAACTGGTCAGAGAAGAGAATAGACAAGTGGAGCTTGTACTGTCTCAAGAACTGTCTTCGCTCTGCTGTACCGAAGACCTCTGCAAATAAACCCCAGTCACAAGCTGTTGATCTAAGCAAAATACCTCCTGTATATCATGATTTAAGTGTTGTGTTCAATAAAGAGAAGGCTTTGTCCCTACCTCCACATCGCCCATATGACTGTACTATTAATCTTCTTCCTGGAGCTCCTCTGCCTACCAGTAGATTACACAACATATCAGGACCTGAGAGAGAGACTAAGACAAATTATATCGGGGAGTCTTTGGCGTCTGGTATCATTCGACCGTCCATCTCACCTGTGGGGACGGGTTTCTTTTTTGTGTCTAAGAAGGATAAAACCTTTGCGTCCATGCATTGACTATCGTGGTTTAAACCAGATTACTATTAAGAACAAGTATCCGTTACCTCTCATTGATTCTATTCATGACCAGTTACATTCAGCTGCCATATTTACAAAATTGGATTTGCGTAATGCTTATCATCTGGTGAGGGTTCCCGAAGGAGATGAGTGAAAGACCGCCTTCAGGACTCCACTCGGACACTTTGAATATTTAGTGATGCCTTTCGGCCTTACTAATGCTCCTGCGGTGTTCCAAGCACTTGTTAACGACGTCCTCAGAGACTTCCTTAATGAGTTTGTTTTCGTTTATTTAGACGATATATTCATCTACTCCCACAACGTAAGACAACACGAGACTCGCGTACGTGCTATGCTATAGAGACTCCTTGAGAATCAGCTTTATGTAAAGGCAGAGAAGTGTGAGTTTCATGTCACCTCTGTTTCATTCCTGGGATTCATTTTTGAGGGTGGACGTTTTCACACTGACCATGAGAAAACTAAGGCTGTGGAGGAATGGCCCACTCCGGAGGACCGTAAACAGCTGCAACGGTTCTTAGGCTTTGCAAATTTTTACAGGAGGTTCATTAAAAATTATAGTTGCATTGCTGCTCTTCTTACTCAACTCACCTCCACGTTAAGAACCTTCTCCTGGACTCCTGAGGCTGAGATGGCTTTTAAAGAACTTAAGCGTCTTTTCTCTACCGCCCCCATCCTTTGTCACCCTGATCCGGATAGGCAATTCATCCTGGCAGTCGACGCTTCGGACACGGGTGTGGGAGCAATACTTTCTCAGCGTTCTCAGGAAGATAACAAGGTCCACCCATGTGCATTCTTCTCTCGACGTCTTAGCCCTTCGGAGCAGAATTATGATGTGAGAAACAGAGAGTTATTGGCTATAAAGTTGGCACTAGAAGAATGGAGCCACTGGTTGGAGGGTACCAAGAAACCTTTTCTGATCTGGACAGATCATAAAAACCTTACTTACATCCAGAATGCCAAGAGGCTGAGTCCTAGACAGGCTCATTGGTCTTTGTTTTTTGTAAGGTTTAACTTATTTTTGACCTACAGACCTGAATCCAAGAACACCAAGCCTGATGCCCTGTCTAGACAGTTTTCCATTTCCGACCAGCGCAAGACTGAAGACAACATACTACCCCCTCCGTTGTAGTTGGCACTCTTACCTGGTCCATTGAAAGACACATTCAGGAGGCGCAAGGATCTGAACCTGACCCAGGTACTGGTCCTCCTGATAGAAGGTTTGTTCCCTCCGCTATCAGATCCAAGGTGCTAGACTGGAATCATTCAAACAAACTGTCATGTCACCCGGGCACTAACCGCATGCTTTCCTTTGTTAAGAGACACTTCTGGTGGCCCACACTGAACCAAGATGTTAAGGAGTTTGTAGCTGCTTGCCCTACCTGTGCCCGCAACAAGAGTGGGAACCAACCTCCAGTGGGATTGTTGCAGCCGTTGCCCACTCCCAGTCGTCCATGGTCCCATGTAGCACTGGACTTTATTACTGAACTGCCTCCCTCTGAAGGGAACATTGTCATTTTAACAGTTGTTGACAGGTTTTCCAAGACAGCTCATTTTGTGCCCCTTGTCAAGCTTCCCTCTGCCTTGGAGACTGCTCACCTCTTGACCCAGCACGTCTTTCGGATTCATGGTATTCCTGCTGATGTGGTATCTGACAGGGGGCCTCAGTTCACTTCTCAGGTCTGGCAGGCCTTCTGCAACACCTTGGGGACCTCTTCTAGTCTAACGTCTGAGTATCATCCCCAGTCTAATGGACAATCAGAGTGATGTAACCAGGAGTTGGAAGCCACCCTGCGATATGTCATTGATGACAACCCGTCTTTCTTGGAGCAAACATCTTGTATCGGTGGAGTATGCTCAAAATACTCACACGTCTTCCGCCACTGGAATTTCTCCCTTCGAAGCCTCTCTGGGCTATGCTCCCCCACTTTTTCCTAGTCAGGAGTCTGAGATCTCTGTCCCTTCTGTTCGGCACCATTTCCACCGTTGCCGTAGGGTTTGGCGTCAGACGAAGGCAGCCTTGCTACGGACTGCTGACCAGAATAAGAGACATGCGGACCGCCATCGTTCTGTAGCTCCTGCTTACCATGTGGGTCAAAAGGTTTGGCTCTCTACCAGGGACATTAAGCTGAAGGACACACTCAGAAAACTCGCTCCTCGTTTTATTGGTCCTTTTCCTGTGGTCAGGATTATTAACCCATCTGCTGTACGTCTGAGATTGCCTGCCTCCATGCGCATCCATCCCACTTTCCACGTTTCTCAGATAAAACTGGTCTCTGTGAGTCCTTTGAGCCCTCTTGCCGACCTCCCTCCTTCCCCCCGTCTTATTGACAATCACCCTGCCTTCACGGTCAGGCGTATCCTGGATGTTCGCCATCGGGGACGGGGTTTACGGTATTTGGTTGACTGGGAGGGTTATGGTCCCGAGGAGGGGTCTTGGATTCCTCTGTCTTTCATTCTGGATCCCAGCCTCATCTCCTCCTTCTTCCGGTCCCATCCTAAGAAGCGCCTTCGGTCTCCGAGGGACTATTCTTGAGGGGAGGGGGGGTACTGTGGGGTTTCCTGTTTTTGCTTCCTTGCACAGGTTTCCTGTTGCCTGAGGTCGAGTTAAGGAGTCACAGCTGTCAGCCATCTCCACCAATCAGCTCCAGGACTATTTAAGATTGCTGGCTGGCTTCTTTCAATGCTGAAGCATACCTACTTTATGTTACTAGTGCTTCCAGCCTCTTGGTGTTAATCCTTGCAGTTTCCATTCTTACCCTTGTGATTTTTCTCTTCGTGACTCTACAGACCCTGGTCCATCTGTGCCTAACATCTTGGACTCCTGGCTGCTCTGTGGACCTCCTGTGCTGAACTTCCTTGAAGTTAAGACTTCAACTCAGGGCCTCTTCAACTATTCCTCCAGTGAGACTTTCCACCTCCACGCTCCACCCGTGCTCCCCCCGAGAACTCTTTGGACCTACTGGAAGGATTCCTATGTGAACCTCGTACTCATTAGATCGTCTGTGAGTTATTCCCTGTGGATAAAGACTGACCATTGCCACTGTAAATAAATCATAGTTTGTTTTTTACCTCTGAGTCTGTTGTCTTTCAGTCCGTTCATCTGAGTTGTTATTAATACCTTGACATTATCTTTAATAAGCCTAACCTGTTGTACATCCTTTCCAACCTGATCCCTCTGTCTTGACAATCGGTACAAGTCCTTCTAACCCTCTTTTGTGTCCAATCTCCCATACAACTCGTTGTACGCCCTCTGCTTTGTCTTAGCTACTTACCGCTTTGCTCTATGTCCCATCTCGTTATATTCCTGTCTCTTCTCTTCAGTCCTCTCACTGTCATATTTCTTCTTGGCTAACCTCTTTCTTTGAACGGCATCCTGCACTTCACTGTTCCACCACTAGGATTCCTTATCATCCATTCTCTGTCTAGATGACACACCAAGTACCTTCCTACCTGCCTCTCTAATTGCTGTTGCTGTGGTAGCCCAGTCATTTGGAAGCTCTTTCTTACCACCCAGAGACTTTACCAGCTCCTCTCTGAATTTCTTACAACATTCTTCCTTCTTCAGCTTCCAGCATTTGGTCTTCTTCTCTGGTTTTACTCTTTTTGTCTTCTTCACAACAACAGTCATTCTACATACAACCATCCGATGCTGTCTGGCCATGCTCTCCCCTACCACAACCTTACAGTCTCCAATCCCTCTCAGGTTTCCTCTTCTACACAGTTTTAGTCGACCTGCATACTCCTTCCTCCATTCTTATAGGTTACTCTATGTCCCTCCCGCTTTTGGAAATAGGTATTGACTATAGCCATTTCCATTCTCTTGGCAAAATCCACCACCATCTGTCCTTCCTGATTTCTTTCCTTGACACCAAACCTACCCATCACATCCTCATCCCCTCTGTTTCCTTCACCAACATGTCCATTCAGGTCTGCCCCAATCACCACTCTTTCCACCCTGAGAATACTCTCTAACACTTTATCCAGATCTTTCCAAAATGTATCTTTCTCCTCCCCACCATATGGACAGTGGATCTGTAGTGGAAGTGGTCTCTAGCTACAAATACTTGGGTGTACACATGAATGATAACCTCAGCTGGAGCAACAACACCACCAGCCTGATCAAGAAAGGTCAACAGAGACTCTACTTCCTCAGACGGCTGAGACGAGCTGGTCTGAGCAGCCCAGTCCTCATCTCCTTCTACAGGTGTGCAGTGGAGAGCATCCTGTGCTCCAGCATCAATGTGTGGCATGGAGGCTGCACAGTTGCAGAGAAGAAAGCTCTACAGAGAGTGGTGAAGGCTGCACAGAAGTCTGTTGGAGTCAGTCTCCCCACCATCACAGACATTTACACCTCCAGATGCAGGAAAAGAGCCACTTGCATCATGAAAGACCCCACTCACCCAGCACACTCACTCTTTGCCCCACTCCCCTCAGGACGGAGGTTGAGGAGCATTAAATGTAGAACCACTAGACTGAGGAACAGCTTCTACCCTGAGGCTGTTAGACTCATGAATAAATAAATAATAAGAATAAACACTGCAAAATATCACATCATGCTGATGCTGATCTGTTTTCTTGTTGCTGTGTTCATCTGTGACCATCTGCTCATACAGACTCATGTTCGTGCTGCTGTTTATAATGATGTTTTTCTACTACATTAGGGCTTAGTGTATTACTAGTTGATGTTTTTCTTAGTTAATCCTAGATGTTATTACTGTTTTTCTCTTGCATTTGTTGTTGGATGTAACTGGGACCCTGTGTACATAATCTCGTTTTCATCACATGTACCACATGCGGTGCAAATGACAAGAAAGACTCTCTGACTCTGACTCTGACCATATCCAACCTGTGGGACATAACCACTGACAATGTTTAGCATCAGACCTTCTACTTCTACCTTCAGACACATCACCCTATCTGACACTCCGTTTTTTCAAACACAATTCCGTTTTTTCAAATGTGATTCAGTTTTTTCAAATGTAATTCTGTTCTATTTCATGTAAGCTATGCCCTTTAAAAGCTGTCACTATTGGGTTTACCTGTGCGCAACGCACCAAACACTGAAAACTTCTAATCCACGCCCACCTGCTGTGTGGGCCCCACCCAGTCCGCTATAAATTGCATCTGGACCGGAACTTGACTCCCGTTTGTCTTCAGCCAACGCGAAGAACACTACTTCTACAACAACAGAAAAGATTAATAATAAGAAAGATGACTTCAACTAAGAAGACCATCCATGCCCGGCATGCCAGACGGGCTACATTTTATTGACGGACCTGCCTGTTGTGTGTGAAAGCTACCTATGAGTGACCATGCTTGGCAAGCTCTGGATCTGCTCTTCTCCTGTCCAACCTGCAAACTTTTTTTGGCTGAGGAGAAGCAGCTCTTTTCCTCTAAGGAGGACGAGTTTCAACCGAGGGGGGACTGTTCGCTCAACTATTTTTTTGGACTCCCTGGACACGGAGTTCACAAACAAGTCCGCCTCTGAAGCTGAAACAGCTAGCAGCCGCGCTCCATCCTGCCTTACAGGAGGTTTGGAGCTGGTGCTACCTTCAAAGTTTGCCCACCAAGCCTCCAGGGGTCATCCACCATTCTGCTCCATGAACTCTCTGAGATAATCGGGAGGTCGGTGAGAGCTTGCGACCTGGAAGTGCTCGAACAGGCGACCCAGACTACGTCAACCCTTTTGGCAGGAAGGTTTGCCACACAGCACAACGGACACTGGGACCCCATTTGGCCCTGTTTCCCAGCTGTGTCCGCCCTCCTCCTGGGTTCATCCAACAATCCCTTCAAGCTGAGGACTCCGATCGCTTCCTACGTGGCCATCACCAAAATTGAAGGGCTCACGGACCAGGGTTTTCCAAAAGTCCCTCTCTTAAAACCCAGCTTGTAGGCTATCTTCAGGGTAAGAGCAGCAAAATACGTCAGCCGACGTATCACTCCGCCATCCTCTGGTGATCAGCTCACTGGAGGTTCACGATAAATTGGGAGAAGAGCTCTATAATTCCGTCTTAGCTAATTACATTCTTGGGAATGAATCTAAACTCAGTGAACATGACAGCTGCCCTGTCAGAACAGAGGAGAAAATCCCTGATGTCATTGCTTCAGCTGGTCCAGTCTCTCAGAACAGTAACAGCACTGACAATCATGAGATTACTGGGAATGATGTCAGCGGCCCACATTGTGGAGCCACTGGGGTTATTGTTTATGCGCTGCCTGCAAAGATGGTTCAATAGACTGAAAATCAATCCTGTTCATCACAAACGGCGTCTGATCACATCCCCCATCTGTAGGAATGTACCTGAATCACTGGGGGAATTCCCTGAACTTGTCAGAGGAAGTTCCCCTGGGCAAAGTGACGTCATTCACGTCGGTGTTCACAGACACGTCCCTCTCTGGCTGGGGAGGGACCTGACTGTCACAAATGATAGGAGGTGTGTGGCTGGCCGGCACTTCTTCTCACACAAATGTATTGGAACTTCTCACAGTACAGAAATTCCTCAGACATTTTGCCCCACTGGTTCAGGATCATTACGTGATGATCCACACAGACAACAGAACTGCAGTGGTGTACATAAATCGCCATGGGAGTGTGTGTTCATCTCAGCTGCTGAATGAGGCCAGGAAACTGCTCTGCTAGGCACGCGCACATTTACGTTCGATCAGAGCAGTTTACATCCCAGGCGTTTTAAACGGGAGTAGATATTATGTCAAGAGGAGGCCCTCTGGACAAAGATTGGTCTCTTCATCCAGATCTAATCTCACAAATCTGGAGCAGATTCGGGAGAGCGGAGGTGGACCTGATGGCTACTCGGAAGAACTTTCAGTGCACCCTATTCTTCTCTCTAAACCCACGAGATGCTCCGCCACGGGAGGGGAACACGTTTGCATACAAACCGTGGCCAAAGACTCTCATTTATGTCTTCCCCATTTCTTTACTATCAACTGTGCTCGAGAGGGTGAGGGAGGAGAATTGGAAAATTATTCTGATCGCCCCAGGACGCACGAACGCCCCATGGTTCCCGGTTCTGCAACAGCTGACAGGTCATCCATAGAAGCTGCCTTGGAGAGATGATGCAATCCTGCAGGTGGGAGGAGCCTTCCTATAATAGGTCAGCCCCTTTGGGTCTAGCCGCTGAACGAGAACGCTTAGAAATTTTTGGTTTTTCCAAAGACATAATATGTACCATCCAGGGAGCGCACATAAAATCCACTACGGCTGTTAACGCTTCTAAATGGGTTGCTTTTCAGTGACGGTGCCTAGAAAAAGAAGTGGATCGACTTCATGTCCCCTGGGTTGCATTTTATTCTATCGGCAGCTGTTGCTGGATTGAAATTTAGCTTTCAGAACAATTAAAACTTATGCTGCAGCAATC
The DNA here is from genome assembly GCA_038048925.1 of Garcialebias charrua. Classification (NCBI taxonomy): domain Eukaryota; kingdom Metazoa; phylum Chordata; class Actinopteri; order Cyprinodontiformes; family Rivulidae; genus Garcialebias; species Garcialebias charrua. The sequence continues at coordinate 19 of JBBPBX010082147.1, read as the reverse complement.
TCTTCCTGCCATGAAGGTT
>JBBPBX010082146.1:0-15798 GCA_038048925.1 Garcialebias charrua | reverse complement strand
TCACGAAGCATTTTGGATTTTGACTTGGCCACCTAACTTTTGATCGTGACCTTCTTACACCGAGATGCATCCACACATCAAAATGAAAGTTGGTACCTCGCTTCTTTTTCAAGCTCTCTGATGGGTCAGGTGTCTGCTGTTCCAGACATGCTTTTAATTGTGAGCCTAAGTCTGTACTTCCCTTCCACTCTTCTGCAGACTGCTGATTTATTTGCCTCTGTGTGTTTCTGACTTTATCGGAGCGTACCGTCATTAAAAAGAAGCGAGTTAATGTCGGTGTGTCCCGCTGCTGCTTCCATAAGGCGAGCCAGTGACCCAATAAAAGTCCTTGATGCAGAAACACACTCACATATGTCAAATAATACAGATCATTAAGCAGCTGCTGGAAACAAGGCCTAATGGCTGCCGACTTTGTGTGAGACAGCACTTAGAGAGGCAAAATGGAACAAAGCAACACTACGGAGCGACTTTCCAACATTACCAGAAATAAAGTGATGAAAACAGATTATGTTGAAAATAAAACATGAAACGCTGTAAGATGTCCATCACAGCTAAACATCCTGAGCGAGCACTAAAGTGTCTGTTGCTTCACAGACCTGACAAATTCAGCTGATGTGTTGTGTGTTCGAAGAGAAGACTTGTGCACATCACTTTGAGCATGCGTAAAAAGTTTGCTTGAAACTTTGGCATTAACGCTTTCTGTTAGCAAAATATTTTCTGGATCACAGGATTGATTTTAGTGTAACTCTCAAAAAGTAATCATTGGATCAAAGTCAAAGTCAAAGTCAACTTTATTGTCAGATCTGCAATATGTACAGTGCAGGACATACACAGGACCGAAATTGCGTTTCTCTCAGTCCCTCGGTGCAACAGTAAACATCTAAACATTGAAACACTGAAACATATAATAATAGACATAAGCATAAAAATAGTAAAACTAACACTGTCCTGAGTTTTTTTTTTTTTGCATAGTGGTATAAAAAAAGAGTATAAAAAGTATAACTAAAATAAACTAAAGGTTTCTAGCATTGACATTTGCAAAGTGGCAAAGCAGCGTATGAGTCAATGTACACAGTATATGTATGAGGTAGTAGTTGATGTTGTTGTAGAGGCAAAAAGTGGCATATGCAGTAAGGCACATTGGGCATCCCTAAATAAGACCGTTCAGAGCACACTGTATATGTACCAGCAGTGGTGTAGATATTAGAGTAGTGTAAATAAATGTAAACAGTAGTAATTACATGTAAGCAGTAGTAATAAAAGTAAACAGTATTAATAAATGTAAACAGAGAATGTAAACAGTATTATGATTATAGGCAGTGATGTAATACAGACATTAGTGCAAGTATGAGAAGTAGTGCAAACTGTATGAGCACATGACCGAGAGTTTAGTGAAAACCCGTTTGGTGACACAGAGTCTAGTGTTAAAAACTTTGTGTTGAGTGAGGTAATGTGTGAGAAAGTTTTAGTGTTAAGGCAGTTCAAATGGGAGGGGAGGCAGAGCAGGCAGAGTGTTTAGCATTCTGACTGCCTGATGAACAGAGCTGTCTCTCAGTCTGCTGGTTCGAGCCTGGAGACTCCTCAGTCTCCTTCCTGATGGCAGCAGTCTGAAGCAGCTGTGTAGTGGGTGTGTGGGATCACCTGCCATGCAGTGGGCTTTCCGAGTGAGGCGTTTGCTGTGTAAGTCCTGCAGTGAGGGCAAGGAGGTGCCCACGATCTTCTCAGCTGCTCTCACAATGCGCTGGAGGCTCTTGCGGCAGGATGCAGTACATGCACCAAACCACACAGTGATGCAGCTGGTCAGGACACTTTCTATGGCACCTCTGTAGAAGGTGCTCATGATGGGGGTTGAAGCTCCAGCCCTTTTCAGCTTGCGGAGAAAGTAGAGACGCTGGTGAGCCTTCTTTGCCAGTGCTGCAGTGTTCCTGCTCCAGGACAGGTCCTTTGAGACGTGCACTCCCAGGAACTTGGTGCTGTCCACTCTCTCCACTGCGGTGCTGTTGATGGTCAGAGGAGGATGTTGGGCATCCCTCTTCCTGAAGTCCACAACAATCTCCTTTGTCTTCTCCACGTTGAGAGTGAGATTGTTGTGTCCGCACCACAAGGCCAGGCGGCTCACCTCGTTCCTGTAGTCCGTCTCATCGTTGTTGCTGATGAGACCTACCACTGTTGTGTCATCCGCAAACTTGATGAAGTGGTTGGAGCTGTACGATGGTGTGCAGTCATGTGGAGGTGGTTGGAGTGAGGACAGAGGATGCAGAGGACAGAGTGTCCGGGATGTAGCTCTACAAATCATTAACAGTCAAACCAAGTCAAGATGGCTGCCACAGCTAATGGAAAACACAAAAATTGCTTTAACTCAGTCAGATTTTTGAGATGAGATCAAAACAAATTGCACTTGGTTCCTTCTCAGTGTGAGATGAACTCAGTTTGAAATTCTGCCATGGAAGGTGGAGGGCGATATGCATTCTTCCTAGAGATGTTGATAAATAGATTTTCAAGAGCTGTTATTTAAAAAAAAATATATACAATTAGGAACAAGTCTTCTTTGTGTATATTATAATTTGTATTTTTAACCTTTACTTTGGCACAAGGTCAAAATATAGAGCACCAAGTCACAACAGAAGTCCTCTGAACAGGAATATTCATATGGTCGTCCGGGATTCATAGAACCGTAGTTACATACATAACCTTCGTTTCATGTAATGAGTCACTAAATGCTAGGGTTGGGCATCGAGGATCGAGAATCGTTTGGAACTGGGACTAACTGTCCGGTGTTCCCGGAATCATTCGAAATATTTATTTCCGATTCCTATTTTCAATGTCTAGTCTGCCACCAGAAGTTGAAGCCGCCCGCCTGCGCCGAACACCAACGAAGAAGAAGCCGCCCGCCGAAAACCAACAAAGAATCCACTGGAAGTGAGCATCCGTGGTCGAAAGCCTGGCTTTACTTTAATAAAATGACCACAGCTCAGTGCAGCACTTGCAATAATTTTATATCGTGCAAAGGAGGGTGGAGAAGTAACAGAGTGGTCCGTCTTCAAAACGCTCCGCTGGACTGTTTTCGCTTCCTCATTCTCCGTCTTGATCAGGTAAATAAAACTACAGTATACGTCTCATACCAACATTAAGTCAGCTAACAAGTTATACTCGATTTAAAGCGGTAGGTCAGCTCAAATGCAAACACAATGCTAACATTAGCTCATATTTTTTCTTAGATAAACTACCTGAAATGGCTAATAATGTTAGCCAGGCTCCACAGTGTTCACCATGATGTCCAAGGGAAATACATCAGTGTAACTGAATGAAGAGTGAAGGTTACAGCATATATTGTGAAAAGTTGCATCTCTTTTCAGATAATAATATAATAATAATAAACTTTATTTGTATAGCACCTTCCACAATGCCTTGCATTGACCAAGGTGCTTAACAGGATAAAAAGAAGAATAAACGGGAACAATAGATCAATGAAAATAGAATAAGAAACCACAGCGATAAAAGAAGGCAATGGAAATAAAAAATGCTACATACTAAAATAACACAAGTAATAAAAGTTACACACAGAAAGCTTTTTTGAACAAGTGAAATAAAAATGCAATTGAAATAAAGATGCTACATACTAAAATACAAAATAATAAAAGTTACACACTGAAAGCTTTTTTGAACAAGTGGGTCTTCAGTTTGGTTTTGAACAGAGTCGGATCGGAGGTGGCACGCAGCTCAAGGGGGAGGCTGTTCCAGGCTTTTGGGCCGGCAACAGAAAATGACCGGTCTCCCCATTGCTTGTACCTCGAGCGAGGCACCTCCAGCAGGTGTTGACTGGCAGATCGTAGGTCCCTGCCAGGCTGATGGACTTTCAGAAGTTCTGAGATGTAGAGGGGAGCAAGTCCATTCAGAGCTTTGAAAACAAACAGCAGCAACTTGAACTGTATCCTGAACTGAACTGGGAGCCAGTGTAGAGAGGACAGGACAGGAGTGATGTGTTCATATTTTCGTGTGTTGGTCAAAAAGCGCGCGGCAGAGTTCTGTACAAGCTGTAAACGGGAGATGGAGGATTGATTAATGCCAACATACAAAGCATTACAATAGTCAAGTCTGGAGGTCACAAAGGCATGGATGGCCTTCTCCAGATCACCACGACTAAGAAATGACTTGACTTTGGAGAGCAGACGGAGTTGGAAAAAGCTGGTCTTGACAACAGAACTGATCTGTTTATCAAACTTTAAATTGGAGTCAAACTGCACTCCAAGATTTCTGACCACCGAGTTGAAGTGGGGGAGGGGAAAACCAACACTGGGACAGGGAAGGATGTTGCTGGTGTCATCAGGTGCACCAAACAAAATGCATTCAGTTTTATCTGTGTTTAGGTGGAGGAAGTTTTGAGAGAGCCAGTGCTTAATGTCATTTAAGCAGTTGACAAGAGTGTTTGAACTGAGTGAGGGGTTGGGAGTGACTGGCAGATAGATTTGTAAATCGTCTGCATACATGTGAAAAGACAGGTTATGACGTGTGATGATTGATCCTAATGGCAGCATGTAAAGAGAGAAGAGGACTGGCCCTAGAATAGATCCCTGTGGTACGCCGGAGGTCAGAGGGGTTGATGAAGAGGAGGACAGATCGCCTATCATGACAGAGAAAGTTCTCCCAGACATGGGAGAACTGATGTGGAATCACCAACATTTAAGTTAGTTAGGCAATGACAACAGAGCTAATAATTGTCCATGCTAAGCTAACGTTACAGTAACAGTGACATGTTTGTTTATATGTTTGCAGGGACATGGTGAAATCCATCAACCCAAGTACACACCACCTACCATGGACCACTTGTCAAATAAGTTAATCATCTTGTTATAGGTGGAGAAGAGCTACTCTAAACAGAAGATGGATGATGTGTCTGGGAGCAGATCCAGAGAAAGATGACTGAGCAGGTGAAATGTCATTCATGAACAACTGTTCTTTCAGCTATTAAAATCTGAAATATAAATACTAGTAATATTCTTTGTGGTCAACAGAGGAAGAATGTGGAGATGATGGGGTCACCATGCAGTCTGAAGAAAGGCCTGAGAATGAGGGAGTGGAGGATGAGGAGGAGAGTGTAAGTGTATGATGAAATTATATGATTTAATAATCTCTTTTTACTGATAATGCTGATGAACCTGTTGTTTGTTTAAGAACCACCTCCCTGCAGTCTGTCCAGAAAGTCTCCACTGGAGGAGCTTTTTGCTGAGGAAGAGGCACAGAACATAATGTCACAGCTCCATGTCCATGAAGAGAGGGCTGCAGATGTACCAGGACATCCCACCAGCCGTTCTGTCTGAGGACCCTGCTGCTGCTGGTGGAACCAACACTAGACTTATCCTTTGCTGTGAGATCTTGCATTCTCATAGTTGTGTTCAAGCTTCTTCCACACCCAGCAAACATGTTGTCCACTGCAGGAGACACTGTCTGTCCAGAACACGCACACATACTGCCTGAGAAGCAGATAGGGTTGTTATAGATAAACCGATTCGACTGGATATCCAGTTTGACAAGCTAGCAATGTGGTTACATCAGTAGCAGTCATGTAAACCGACAGCAACCAGCCACAAATCCTGAGATGAACCGGTTGAAGAGACACGGACCAGGTATCGCAAGACTTGCTGGGTTGACAATGCGTTTCTAAAACAATGCGGGAGTTGGAAATGCCCGCAAAACTAATCTCACACATGCTCCGTAGCTCACCAAGACGACGAGCATGGAGGTAAATAGTAGCAGCGCTAGTGGGTCACCGCGAAAGATTTTCAACACATCAGCCAGACAAAAATCTAAAGTGTGGAATGTTTTCGGGTTTTACAAGAAGGACGGAAAACTAGACAAAAGCCACGCTATTTGTTAGCTATGCAGAACACCTCTGAAGTACACTGGTAGCACAACAAACCTTACCATACCATACCATACCATTTTATTTATAAAGCACTTTAAACAGGAACAAGTCCACACAAAGTGCTGGACAAACAAACACGCAACAGGCAACACAGACAATGAAGTACAACACGAAAAACATAAAAACATTGCAGATCATAAATCAAACGATCCAATACAAATCAGCTGGCATTGAAAGCGATGGAGTAGTAGTGAGTTAGGGTTGACCAACATGCAACGAGGAAACACAGAGAGGAGTATGACGAACTTCTCAAGCCTCATAACAACGAGCAGGAGCATGTAGCTGCATCACAGAAAGCGACGGGTAACGTTATCACTAAATTTTACGGGCAACTCGGTGATAGTTCATCACGAGCTAAGGATATTACAGCAACAATATAGTCTGCTGTGTTTTGTTGCTGTCACTAGATGTATTCCGACTACTGTTTTTTGATTGTTTAAACTGCATTTAACCATACTGTACACTAAATGTAATGTCATGTTTTATTTCTAGGTAACGGGGGATTCAGTTCGGTCCAGTGCAGACTGATCCATGTCAGACTGAACCTGCAAATGGAGATGCGGACGTCTGCAATAATACACCCCAGACCCAAGATCAGCATAAAGCTTTGTGTTTTTTAACTTGTGATCAAGAATGAGCTGACTTTGTCTTAATCTTGTGCTGCAGTCATTGTATCAGCATAAAACACATTTACTATAATGAGAGAATCTGCATGCACAGAAAGAGTTAAATAATAATCATGACGATGATGATAACTGACTTATTTCAGATGATGAACCACCTTGTAAAAAGAAGAAAATGTCAGCGCTGGACGAGCTGTTGGGAGAAGACTGAAGTAAGGATGGCAGCTAGATCTGTGAGGGACCAGGCCAGTGAAGAAGTCAAGAGGTAAAGAGAGCGTGATCCTTTGCCCCTGACAAAAAACCCACTACAGTGGTGGAAAGAGTAGCAGGACTAGCCACTGCTGTCATCTATGGCTAAAAGGTATCTTTGCATACCAGCCACCAGTGTGGCGTCTGAGAGAGTTTTCAGCACTGCAGGAGATATTGTTTCCACAAAACGCAGTCTACGCAGCAGCCCGATTTTTAACCAGTACACGCAAAAGTGAGCACATTACATCAGTCTTGGCCTCCCTGCACTGGCTACTGGTTCATCTTAGAGTCCAGTTCAAAATTATCATGTATGTCTACAAATAACTGAACAGTCTCGCCCCCGCCTATCTCTCAGATCTGATACACCCATATGTCCCTCCACGTGCTTTGAGGTCAGAGGACCAGGTACTTTTAAAAGTTCCAGGAACTCGCCTTAAACGCAGAGGTGACAGGGCGTTCTCTGTAGCAGGACCAAGACTCTGGAATGAGTTACCTCTACCTGTCAGACAGGCCCCTCCCTCTCAGTTTTCAAATCCCGGTTAAAAACTCACTACTATTCTGTTGCTTTCAACACCAGCTGATTTGTATTTGATCGTTTTATTTATGATCTGCAATGTTTTTATGTCTTTCGTGTTGTACTTCATTGTCTGTGTTGCCTGTTGTTTGTTTGTTTGTTTGTTTGTTCAGCACTTTGGTTTGGACTTGTTCCTGTTTAAAGTGCTTTATAAATAAAATGGTATGGTATGGTATGGTACTCAAACATGAGCATGTGGATCAGCTGATTTTCTTTTAGAAAAAACTGCTGCAAAAAAGATGAGGATGATTTTGATGAATAAAAATATATGTAACTACAGTACGCACAAACATAAGGAAGTGAACTACTTCACTGTGTTTGATTGCAGATTTAACCTGACAAGTAGAAATGCAGGACATTACTTTTGTTCAGACTACCTCCCCAGGTCAAAAAGCTGCAGTTGGATTTATTTTATACATGTAATCGGCACTTTGACTGTTGATATGTGCTGCTGATTATTCATGCTGCTGATCTGATCTCATGCAGCTGTTTTTATGACATGTTTTTATATTAATCCGTGCCCACCTTCTCACACAAACTCATGTTCGTGCTGCTGTTAGGCGTACTGTTCTTGCATTATGTTTTGTATTATTAAGTTCAAGTTCAAGTGTTTATTTGTCATATGCAGGTTAACACAGGGTTAACTTAGTACAATGAAATGCTCAGGATGAGAAAAAACGATTTTGACTGGCTAAAAAATAAACAACAAGCAAACAGGAAATACTAAAGCATGCAATAAGGGTACAAAATAAACTACCAAAAAGTGAAAAAGTTATTATATTTACAAAGTTTCTGAAGTGAAAAATAGTAAACAACATGGTAGAATTGTAATGGTGAAGCAGGATGAATTTGTGTGAATAACTATTTCACACATAAGGTAGTAATGAAATATAAGCTAAATTGCACATGATCTATATTGCACATAACTACCAAACTACAGGTTGTGTGACAGGTTATTGCACAGGATCTTTGTGCTTAGCTTATTCCTGTTTTTTTTTTCCTAGTGAATTTTATTTTATTACATGCTGCTGTAACCATTTGTGCCTTTTATATTTTTTCTGTATTTCCTCATTTATTGATCCCATCAAACAAATACATTTTCTTTTAGCTGGTATTTTTAGGTCCATGTTTAAAAATAAACACATTTAACATGTGATTCTTTTGTTTGGCTTTTTACTTTATTTTTACCAGTGCTTTACAGCACGCTTTTAGATATGATATATGTGGACTTTTACAAATTTAAAAATGCTCTAAGAATGTCACATTTATAGAAATGGTCCTTTTTCTTTCATAATGAAATATTTGTCTACATTAACAAATGTTAAAACGTAGAATTATATGAATTTGAATCGAATCGAACCGAATCGCTCTTACACTGTATCAAATCGAATCGTTCCATTTTTTAAATAATTTGTTTTTGAATCGAATCGTCTGTCCCACAGAAATGTACAACCCTAGAAGCAGATATGATCATTTTCCTCAACAAGAACAGTTTCTGATTTTATACTGTACCTGCTGCTAATCTGGACTGGATTGTACAAGTTGCTCTTTTTTATTATAATAATACTAATTTTGTTTGATATTCTGATGTAGGTTAGCCCATCAGTGGAGAGCTCAGTAACATGACTGCAGCATCAGACACTGGACATGTGGAAATGTGTTTCCATGAGGTTTTTAAACATAAAGCTCTCTTGTGAAATGTATAACATATTGAAGTTCATAAGTTTGATATTTATATACTTGTTTAAAATAGACTTGTGAGAAATTCATAGTAAATTTAACAAAAATAAAAAAGTTCATAGCATTAAAATTCAAATAGAAGTTCAAATTATTTCATCCTGAAAGAACTCTGGCTAACTACTGTAGCTCTTTTATAACATGATGGAGTTAAACTCAAAGTAGTCTCCTCAGATAAATAGTGTTAACTTATTAGTTTTATAAGAAAGTTTCTGTTGTCTTATTATTTTTATGCCATGAGACAACTTCTGTTGTGACTTGGCGCTATACAGTACTGTATAAATAAACTGAACTGAATTGGCGTCTTTTTTTAACCCGCCTACAAAAAGAATCGGACTCGAAAAGAATCGGAATCTAAACGAAGAATCGGAACCAGAATCACTCAAATTCAAACGATTCCCAACCCTACTAAATGCACATAACAGTATATTAAGTTCTCCTTGTTTATGAACTTGAAATGAAACTTTTCAAATAAGAAGAGTAAATGAACCGTGTCTTCTATTTCATTTAAAAAACACAACAGCACAGAACTGACAACAAATGGAGATTTGGCATGAGATGGAACAGAATGGAAATGCACATCGCCCTGATGTGTTTCTGCGTGATTCGGTGGAGCTGATAAGATGCTCTGAATAAAAGGGCATCGTTATTTATTGCTTTTTCCCTGGTTTGGAATGAATAATGAGGAATAATGAATCAAGAGTGTCCTCTACGTTCCCCGTTGTCCTCAGCTTCTCCTCAGCCTGGTTTTAAATAGATTCTGTGGAAATAGTCACTGAGGAGACAAACGGCTCTGACAAAGCAGTGTGTGTGTGTGTGTGTGTGTGTATGTGTGTGTATGTGTGTGCTTCAGTGTTTATGCTGCCTCATACATATTAGTGTGAGTATGTGTAAATTCATCCAAGACTCAGTCTGATCCAGTGACTTTACCTTCATCTATAATTAAATTTGTATAAATCAGGCTGTCAGTCACTGCTGTAACGTTGGGGGGCAGGTTGGGTTGGGGGCACGTTAATGACTGTGGGGCTATTCTGAGGTTCACATTGACCTGACAGGTACACACTTTCATCATCATATCCAACAATTCATTATTCTTCATTGTGCGGCTCTCGTCTCAGTTCTTCCTCCTCGGTGTATTTTTAGAAGCTTGCATTGAATAAAAAGCTCGCTTGTTTCCAGGATTCTGTTTGACAAAGTAAAAAAGTGTCTTGAAACCACCAGATTTTGGATTCTGTCCATGTTTTTTTACAGATACACTGACCTGATGGTCAAATAAAGACCCACAGGGTGACTTCAGTTGTTGCAGCTCTTGTTGACCTTCCTCCATAAAGAACTCTGTGCTGATTTTGGCTGCTGGTGGCTGCACAGATGAATCATTTTCAAAAGGCTTTTGAGGACAGCAGATGCTTTTATAGATTTAGCATTCACTGGGTTTTATGTCTGTTGCAACAAATACATTTACAGACTTGCACTTAAGATGATTTTTCATCTTTTTTATGCATTTTGTGCCACACAAGCAGGGCCGGCCCAAGCCTCCATGGGGCCCTCAACAAAATTTGGCTTGTGGCCCTCCATCTCTGCTAATGATGTGGATTACTGCAGTCAACAGTCAGATGATCAGATCATTCACCACCTAATATAAACTCATTACAACTCTGACAGCCCTGTTTACATTATCCTATATGTGTAGTGGTACTTTGTACAACAATTTGCAAAAGCTGAACTTAAAATATTCAACACCCTTTACATGTGACTGTTTGTTAATTCTTCCTTAATACGTCACAAACTTCCTAAAACCTCCTGGCTTTTCTGGTTGTAAAGTATGACATCACTGTAGAAATGTGATGGCCAACTTTGTTGTCAATACTAATCACTGCCCGTCTGCTCTGTCGTTCTTGTGCTATGTGTAACACGGGAGGAAGGGCCCAGACTTGGAGCACTCCTGGTGCCTATGAGCAAGGCAACACTGCAAACTGAAAGTGGAGGTGAGGAAATGGGGGTATAGGTGCATTCATGGGCCCAACACGGGTGGTAATTTACAGCCACTTCTACATAAACACTATTTTGAAACTAATAAACTACCCTGGTTACACATGGAAGATCTCAAATAGTTTGAGCTTGGAAAAGCTCCTCTCTGCAGATGCAACTGTGTCAGTCATATAGAAATCATTAACAAACAAAAAAAAAGAATTAGGTACTGAAGAAACAGGCTGGCTCATGAAGGCCCTGTGGAAAAGAGCACAGAACCCAAGGTGCATATTCTAGACTTGCCCTGATGTGAGGATTTTAATAATAATGGGTCGTGGTCTAAAGTGGGTCAGACTGAGGAGGCAGGAAACTCCAGGGCTGGATCCTGTCTGCATCCAAAGGAGTCAGCTGTGGTGGTTTGAGGATCTGACTAGGATAACTTCTGGTCTGCAGTGATCATTAACCCTCTTGGATCTGAGGTCACTGCGGGGTCCTCATGAGGACCAGAGAGTACCGGAGAGAGGGATGTGTGGTTTGTCTCCTGGACCTGTTACCTCCACAACTTGAGCACAGACGAGCAGAAGCAAATTAAGGCAGAAGACAACTTTACCACAAGTTTCTCTGTGTCAGGTAAACGTACTGAAATATTTTCAGTTGCCATCTGATGTGGGCAGGTGCATGTGACACCGGGACAGCGTGTGAAAAACTGAGATGACTCAAAGTTTGTCAGAGCAGCAGTGTCTGACAGTCCAGATGTGAGCTCAGAACAAACCAAACTGTCAAATCTGCTCAAGTCTCTCCAGTTTACATGAATTTAGCTTTTTAATTTGTTTCTCTCACTTCTTCCAGCTGAGGATGTTTTCATTCACTAAGGACTGAACCTGAGGAGGTTTCATCTGTTGTGGACAACAAGAAAAACTACTCTCGATAGACTTTAACAACGCAGGATGGGACAGACGAGAACTGAAGAGAAACACCGCGTCAGCAACCATTTATTAAACTTGACTGTAAAAAACAGAACTGTAGTTAAAATATGTAGTAACTTTGTTCTTGATTCACAATACAGGTAGTCCCCGACTTACGAACGAGTTCCGTTCCTACGCGCCGTCGTATGTCAAATTTAGACGTAAGTCGGAAAACACATACACACTGGCCGCCCCATATTCACGTACATGTACGTTACCGTACAGTTACCAAGCACTTCGCCTATCCTAACACAGTACCCTACATAATTATCAAAAAACACATGCAGTACATTTGGAGCCATAATGAAGGAAAAAAGAGATAATTTCTTACTGGGAGCTGGTGAAGCCTTCCTCCGTCTGTTAGCATGTTAGCTCGTTGTACATCCGAGCTCTGCAGCTTCCTGCTGCTTCACGCGGTCCACAGCATTTACAGCAAGGTCTGTTAGCATGTTAGCTCTTGCTCCTCCGGTCCAGCTCCGCTGTTTCTGCCGTCTGGTGACACCATCCACCCGTACATCCTACAGTATGGTCCGCACCTTTTGTTTACGACGTAAAACCGCCATCCTAACCTCCTCTGCTCCGGTCTGCCTGAACAATGAGTTCTCTGTAGTAACTTTCCACTGACTGGATCAAGCTACCTCTCCCCTCTCCCTTCTGTAAACCTCCTGTAAATTTCCGCTGTCCTTCGCTGAGTTTTGGTACCGTATTCTTTAGTGTAAAGGCGCATAAACCGCGTAACTCGAACAATGCTTTTCAATGGGAGGGCGTTCGTAACCGCAAAACGTCGTAACCCGAGGACTACCTGCAATACTCAGTTTTCTTTACGCGATTCTCATTTCCTGGTCGAGGGGAGCTGGTGTCTATCTCCTGTCGTCGCTGTGCAGGAGGACACCTGGACATGTCCCTGGTCCATCGCAGGGACACAGAGACAAATGAGACAACCATGACACTCAGTTTGAAACTAACATGCATGTTTTTGGTCTGAGGGAGGAAACCAGAGAACCTGCAGAAAACTTCTGCACGCAGAAAGGCTGGGAGGCAAACCTGCAGCTTTCCAACCACTGAGCCATCATTTCTAGACGTAAAATATTAAATATTGGTGATGTTTAATTCCACATAGCCTAATTTCTTGGTATTTTTATGGGTGTAAATAGTTTTTTGCAGGTAAATGTTGCTCAGAAACTTCTGATGAACTTTACCAACACTGCGGTGATAGACAGTCCAAACACCACCGCTGTTTGTGTTTGTGTTGTTAAAAATGTCGGTAATAAAAAGAAGGTCCACAGATAAAGCTGGAGAAGTGCTGCAGCAGCTCCATGTTTCCTCAGGGAGCAGAGAACCGTCCAGCTCTCCGTGCACACACACACACACACATACACTCAGCTGAAACAACCACACAGACACATGTTGTGTGTTTTTAGGTTTGGAGGGACCAGCCTGCAGGATGTAGCTGGACGCTTCGGTGTTTTGAACATGTTACGTCATTCGTCTGGATTAAAACCATGTTCCAGCGAGCTCTGCAGCTCGAGTGTGTTCAAAGTAAAACTGTAACTTCCTGTTTGACATAAAATATAACTTTGCTGTGAATAACTAACTAACACTGCATGTGTGTGTCTCAAAGTAAAACTGTAACTTCCTGTTTGACATAAAATATAACTTTGCTGTGAATAACTAACTAACACTGCATGTGTGTGTCTGAGCAGAGGCATCCTGGTCCACGTCGTGTGTTTTATCTGTAACAAATGCAACCTACACCTGGAGAAGGACACAATGTGCATTTCTACCAAAAGCACAAACTACTGCAGTTTTTAATTCAAGTTTAAGAAAAATTTTAATTAAGATATTTAATAATTGTGGGAACATATAGTTAGAGAACAAACCTATAACTTTTTTTTTTCCCATTTATAGATGGCCTCCCTTCACACCTTATAGCCATCCTCTCACTCCAATATGTATTTTTTTTTAATTTTTTTTAATTTATTTTTTAATTATTATTTTTTTTAGAGAGAGAAAGAAAGAAAGAAAGAAAAGAGAAAGTAAGACAACACAACAACAATTATCCACAAAAAGAGCACAAGGCAAACACACCAAACCTCCGTCCACAATCCTGCAAAGCACATGACAGAACACAGCAACGAAACATACAAGCATAAAGACTGATAATATTCATGACCTTGCAGTAGATTTCTATATATAAACATACCCATACCTACAAATATATATACAGTATACATACATATATATTTATATTCATTTATATACCCATCTACATATATCTACATATACATCCCTGCATCCATTTGTGTGTGGTTGTGAGCATGCATAAGTGAATAAGGTTCCTCCAATAGAACATTTAGTAGCGACTGTGAAGCATCAGAGATCCGTCCCCCCAAAGCCCGAGACAGACGAAGGGGCGATCAAAGCCCAAGACCCCAGGAAGGACCCCGAGCCCAGAGTCCCCAGGACCACCCGAACAGGACGAGCCACTTGTCCACTCCCCAGATCCGACCAAGGGGAAGAACCGGACGAACCCCACCAGGGACCACACACATGACCCCCCGGGGTCAACAGCGACAATACACAGGCCCCCGCCGGAGCCCGCTGCACCGACGTAGCCCCAGGGCCGGTCACCGAGGCTCGGGCACCGGGGACGCCCATCCCTCAGGTCCAGACCTGACAGGACCAGAGGACCCGAGCCCCACCAGGCAGCCACCAGGCCGAGCCGACAAACGCCCAAGCGCCCAGCCCCAGATAGTGAGGGCCCCAAGCACGCCCGCAGGCAGAGGAACACCCACCAGGGGGCCACGTGGCAGGAGCGCGACACTAGGTAGCCTCAGAAGTATCAGAGAGGGGGCAGTCCAAGTCCCAGCCTGACACTTAAACATTCATACACAGACACACTCATTCAGACCCACCCTCATCCTCACCCTCAGTCACAGAAAGACAAACAATAACGACACGCTCCATTCATAATCCCGATGCACACTCTATACCCCCTAGGTCCAAGACATGTACCTGCTCCCTACATGGGGCAGCCCACATCCAAACCCAGGAGGTAGGCCCATTCATTCTGGGGTGGAGAGTAGCAGACATCCAAGATCCGGCCCACCCCGCGCCCTGCCGACAGGACAGGACACCCGAGCCCAAGCAGCCCCAGGGGGAGCGCACTGCCAGCCCCGCCCACGGCGAACCCGCAGGCCCCGAACCCCCCCACACCCCAGCACAACCCCTGACGGCCCACCCCCAGAATGTCCGCCAGGCAACCAGGGGGGTAAGAGAAAAATAAATAAATAATATATATATATATATATATATATATATAAATACATAAATAAAATAAAATTGAAATTAACAAATCAAGACCCCGACACACACACCCCCGTCCCCAAATGTACTGTTGTTGAGTGTTGTTGTAAAATGTACTTAAAAGAGAAAGAGAAGGAGCAAAGGCTAGCATTGTACCAGTTTCCCCTCCACTCCAACTCTAACCCAGGCCCTATTGTCTAAATGCATAATGTTGAGTGAGCATAGGCATGGGGGCGAGATTGATGTCATCCCGCCACCCATAGCCATAGTGCTCACTCCATTCCCTATATGTGACTTTTATGAAGATGTTTATGAATGAATGTCTAAAGTGTATATAAAATTGAGTCCCAGGTGCTCTGAACAACAGAGATGTAAAACCATTGCAGCACACCCGAGACTCAAATTCCCTACATGTATTAATTTAAGATGAAGAGGGCGGAGGTGCGTGTTGAG
>JBBPBX010082145.1:0-15798 GCA_038048925.1 Garcialebias charrua | reverse complement strand
AGACTGTGCAGGTTTAAAATAAATCTGTGTTGTATGTTTAAAAAAATGTAAGATTTTTCCTTTTCTTTGGCTGCCCAGTCCTGTGCTGGTTCTCAGAGGACTTGCTGATCTCACACACAAAAGGACTTTAGTTTGGCGTCCTGTTGCTGTCCTGTTCTTTTTTCTGTGTGTGTGATGCATCAGAGATGATCTGCTGGTAACCATGGAGTCTGTACCGTGTAGCACTGTGGGACACGTTTGTCTTTAGATCTTCTCTGAGTTTGAAACTGTTTGGATTTCAGTGATATCAGTGTTAAATCAAGCCCTCTCCCATCAGCTATGCAAACAACATGTTGAGTCGACAGGGACAAAAAAACAAATGAGTAGCTTCCTTTTTCAAACATTTCCCACATTGTGCTGGTGAAGTTTCTCAGTCATCCAGGACATGATAAAATCAGAAAACGTTCAATACAGAAACAACTGGACTTTATAAAGTCCAGTTGTTTCTGTATTGGAACGTTTTTTGATTTCCCACATTTGATCATTTTTAAGGTTAGCGACTCATAAGCTTGGAAACCTCATTAATACTGTCCATTTTAGACAACCCCATACAAATATTCCACCAAAGTGTGTAGCTTAATCAGGAATGGTGTGCAATGGCTTTAGATGGCGGTAGATGAAATATGCCCAAAACTTAAAACATTTCCGTACACAATGGAATATTGTCAGAAGGAGTGAGAAAACTCAACTCTCCTTGCAGCTGTAGAGCTCAGACATATTTCTCAGTAGAAAAAAAAAGTTCAAGGTTGTAATGAGTCACAGAAAGTTGGACTTCTCATAACGAACTGTCATTTTGACATATTTCATGTTCTTCCATGGCCACTAAGTTTTATGATTTCTGGAGGTTTACACAAAATGTTTAACTTGGTGTTGATGTCCCTTACCTTGATTCATTGTATTTTTATGCACTATTTTTCTTTTTAGTATTGGTATATTTTGGTTTTATTATTTCTAGGGATGCAGGGTATTATCGGCATGGCATCTGTATTGGCTGATTTTAGCATCGGACATCGGCCATTCCATCAAAATAACTCACCGATGTAGAAGGCTTTTGTTTTAAGTTAATTTTTTATTCAAGAAACTCATGTATATATATTAATACACTACTACTTGTGCACTTTTCACTTGTCACTTATGAACGGGTTGAGTTTAGATTTGTGAAAATTTACAAATTTGCACTGCTCAAGTGTTGTCATTGTTAGAGAGAGTAAATGTCATGAATAAATTTGACATTAAACATAATCAAGTTGAAGTGTTGCATCATTTTCAGGCCCTTTTTGTCATCTGCATTTGACAGCAGACCAAACTGACAAAGACCATGCAGAATAGTGTAGTATTTAATTCCACAGCAGAGAAAGTTATGTACCGGTAGTCTCTGAAAGTAGGTTTGGGGGGATCTGTATTATTGGTACTGTATCTGTTATCAGCCAAATCATTTTTAACATATTGGCATATCGGATATCGGCCAAAGATCCAATATCGTGCATCCCTAATTATTTCAGTATTAGTATTTATATCTTTTATTAACATCTTGATTATGCTATTGTCTGTGTGTGACGCTGCTGTGACTCTGTAAATGATCAAAGTATCAGTGCATGCATACGTTTTCTTCATAACTAGATGTGAAGAGTCTTAACTTTTTACATAAAACACTATTGACAGATGCAACTTTGACTGACAACCAGAAGCTTCAGCCCCTTACAGCCCAGCAGCTGTTGTTGTAGGCAACTAGACCTTTTTGTGTCTTGAAGATGTTTTGCTCTTCATCCAAGGAACATGATTTGTTTTATAGCCCAGTTATTTGGACCTCTAATTGTGATGCTTTGTGTCCTCCAGCCGAGCACGCTACCTCAGGGTACTGTCAACATGAACATCTGCACAGATGTTATCGACGCAGAGCCCAAAACAGGCCAGAAGAACTCGCTGTGCATCATCACCCCTGAACAGGAGTACTTTATCAGAGGAGAGAATAAAGAGATCATTAATGGGTAATTTCCTTGTTTGTCATTTGATGAGTTGGCACGATGTTAATGTACAAGTATCAGATACACGGTTTTATTTGTAGGTGGAGCGAGCAACTGATTGTGTATCCTCGAACCAACAAACAAAACCAGAAGAAGAAACGAAAAGTAGAACCTGCAACCTCCCAGGTAGTTTTCTTCACTCACAAGGCTAAAGCCTT
This sequence comes from Garcialebias charrua, assembly GCA_038048925.1. Taxonomy (NCBI): domain Eukaryota; kingdom Metazoa; phylum Chordata; class Actinopteri; order Cyprinodontiformes; family Rivulidae; genus Garcialebias; species Garcialebias charrua. The sequence goes on along the minus strand of JBBPBX010082145.1, from coordinate 13,577 downwards.
AGTAACTTCTAGATTCCAACCAGTTTCACATCTCTTTCAGGAGCCCGGTCCAGCCAAGGTAGCTGTGACCGGCTCTGGAATCCCAGAAGCAGATAAAAGTCCAGATTCAAGCTCCATCATCTGGCAGGAGGAGCTGAACCAAAGGGAGGCAGAGAGCGCAGCTGTGTGGGCTGCTGCCGACTCTTTAGCATCACCGCTGCCCTCTGCAGGTATGGAGGTTCTTTACATTTTGTTTGTAATATTGTCAATTCTTTTAAACGGATCTCAACTACCGTATGTTCATGTTACAGTGTATCTGGAATCCTTCAGGTCCAACTGTTTTTTTGTTTTCAGTTTTAATTAGTCAGTCGGTTGTTACCTTAGTTTTTGGATTGTTTGGTGTAAAAGCACCAAAATACTAAAAATATTGTTTATTTATTTAATTTATTTTTGAGTTCAAAAGCCAGATACGTTTTGTGTTGCTCTCTTGTTGCTGATGTGTATGTTGTGGGTTGATGGGGTGTTTTCATATACATCTGCTCACAACCGACTCCTGTTCAGACTGCTGTTTAACACAACGTATTATATTACCGGTACACTATTTAGTGTATATCTTAGATCTTTATATACGGTTTCTTTTTTATACTTTATATTTTTGCTATTTTTGGGTGTAACTGGGACCTTGAGTACACTTTCGTTCCACCTCATGTACCACATGTGATGTGAATGACAATAAAGTCCCCTTGACTCTTAAACCTTGGAAAGTGGAAACACAGTCTCAACTCTCATTGGTTCTGCACCACACGGCACCAGTCTGCCCACTGCCCGTACCTACCCCCACTCAGTCCGGTCTGTGGGACCAACTTGTTGGAGGTTCCAAACAGATGGCTCGGAGGTAATAATTTGTATGTAAGCAGACAGCAGCTGTTGATTGGCCAGAGGAGCTACGTCACTGGATGACTCGCCCAGCAGAACTACAAACTACATCTGGACCTCCACTTCCTCTCTGATCGTGTTGACGGACCGTGTCACCAGAAATGATCACATTTACAGAGAAGTATCGAAGGTGATGGTTGCACTCGGACTTGTAAGCACCAGGATAAGCCAAAGATATTGAAATGTGATTAAGGACCACAATACCATACCATTTTATTTATAGAGCACTTACAACAGCAACAAGGCCAACCAAAGTGCTGTACAAACAAACAAAATGGACAATGGGTAAGGTGACTCCAACACAATGTCCAGTTACGATACCGCCCACTTTGCAAGGATGATCCAGTCACAGAGCAGGGAAACTAGTCACAGAGCAGGGAAACCAGTCACAGAGCAGGGAAACCAGTCACAGAGCAGGGAAACCAGTCACAGAGCAGGGAAACCAGTCACAGAGCAGGGAAACCAGTCACAGAGCAGGGAAACCAGTCACAGTGGCAAATCAGCTGCACCTGAGGAAAATCAACAAGACCGGAGTCGAGCTGAGTCACACTTTTCAAAGGCAAAGCAGCTCTAGACCTCTGAACTGCCATCTTCAAACAAGATGCTGCTAACATTTCTCACTGTCTTCTTTGTCTTCATTCTTAGGTGAGTGTGCACCTGTAGGGCACGGCTCTGATGCAGGCTCAGTGAATGGGAACGACCTGAACCGCGGAAGCCTGACTCTGCACAGTTCTGCTCCCCTGCCCACCACTGACCCACTCTCCCCAACGGGCTCCTGCTCCAGTTTGGGAGGAGTCCCTCGCTGCCTCTCTCCAGTGCCCAGTGAACCCTTCCCCTCCGGCAGCTCCCTGCTCTCAAATGGCTCTCACATCAGCGGCTCGGTCAGCTCTCTGGACTCGGACGCCAGCGGCAGCACGGTCACAAGCACCGACAGCCACCCGACCGGTCACAGGGGCGGCCATCATGAGGCGTCGCGCTCCCGCCGAATGGAGGCCGAGGCCCGAAAGGCTGAGAAAAGAAGTCGGTTCAGGAGCCCCGAGAGGCCGGAGAGAGAGGCCGTCCTCAGTCCCGAGAGAAGGTCAGTGAATATTTAATCGAGTCCATCCATAACTGGTCCTGCTTCCTGTCTCTGCTTTTTTTCTTACTTTGACTGTGATGGTTTTTATGAGGATTCTTTTGAGACAACAACATTTTCCCACTGTATCTTCTGGATACAGAGGATAGGGCACAATAATTTCTGTTTTGAAATTCATTTAAACAACGAATTGTCAGACAAAATTTAATTAATTAACCCTGATATAAATTCCCCTAGTATTTATGCATTGTTTTGTTCAGGCATCTTGTTAGACAGCTAATTCGTATTTTTTACATCAGGCATCTTGTTAGACAGCTATGGGGTCCTTGGGGATATAACAGAGCTGAGCAAAAGCCGTTGGTTTTCGTAACCAATAACCAACGTAACACTCTGATCGGAGTGTCTGTGTGGGTGAAGTGCTCCAGCTAAACTCCTCAAAATCAACACAGTCCTAACTCTCCACAACAAACCCTTTAACATTTTCATTAGGGCATTCTTAAATGCTAAGCCACAATGTATCAACAAGATAACATTAATTTAATAGTAGAAGGTGCAGTATCAATAATGCAAAAGACTACTTGGACTGCAATAAATTGTAGACGAATGATTTCTGGAACCATGCATTCATGTTCTGAGTGAGAGTTATAATTTAATTTGAGATTTTTTTTTTTCATTGTAGACATGAACAGTTTTCAAATGGTTTTCAAATGTCAAATTTTTAATTAGTTTATTTTAATCTGTGCTGCCACTTTAAAAAAAGGTAATCAGATCATGGATTAAAGCTCCTGCTACCCTAACAGATCCTCCCGCCCCTTCATGAAGGTGAAGACGTAATAAATTATTAAACGTACGTGTTTGGACGCGACCAACTTACTGCAGCCGGGGGAGATCCCAGTACTGATACACCGCAACGCCCTGACCTGCTTGGGACTTTTGTTTTTAAAATCTTAATTTGTTTGACATGTTAATGTGTTCAGTTCCTTTTTTATGTACAGTATATCAGAGTCAGAGTCAGAGAGAATTTATTGTCATTTGCACCGCATGTAGTACATGTGTTGAAAACGAGATTATGTACACAGGGTCCCAGTTACATCCAACAACAAATGCAAGAGAAAAACAATAATAACATCTAGGATTAACTAAGAGAGACATCAGCTAGTAATACACTAAGCCCTAATGTAGTAGAAAAACATCATTATAAACAGCAGCACGAACATGAGTCATTATGAGCAGATGGTCACAGATGAACGCAGCAACAAGAAACAGATCAGTATCAACATGATGTGACATTTTGCAGTGTTTATTCTTATTATTTATTTATTCATGAGTCTGACAGCCTCAGGGTAGAAGCTGTTCCTCAGTCTAGTGGTTCTACATTTGATGCTCCTCAACCTCCGTCCCGAGGGGAGTGGTGCAAAGAGTGAGTGTGCTGGGTGAGTGAGGTCTTTCATGATGCAGGTGGCTCTTTTTCTGCATCTGGAGGTGTAAATGTCTGTGATGGTGGGGAGACTGACTGATATGAATGTTTCTGTTCAGTTTCCTGAGATGACTTCTCTTGTGACTTGGTGCTATATAAACAAACTGAACTGAATTGAATTATCATGTGAACAGCTAGTTCTAGCTGTCAGCAGCAAACTGGTTGATCCACTATAAGAAGGTGCTATTTATAAGACTGAGTTTACTGCAGCTCCTCGGACTGATGAAGTCTTTTGGATAAAAGACGAAATGTTTCGACAAGTTTAAAAAAATTATTTTTTTTTTTTTATCTGTCTAGGACCTGACAACTTTGTTAGGTTTTTCTACCTGGAATGTTGAGCATGCATCAGAATAATAATAATAGCTTACAGTCACTAGCGTGCATATCTTGCCAATTGCCAGTAGTTGAACTGATGATAGCCGTTGGAAGCTTTTAATTTTATTAACTAACTCAAAAGCAAAACCATGTCCAAACTCCCAAACGTCCTGTGAGGTCAGTCGTGCGGTGCTGGGATTGGATGGGTGTTGATGCTTTGGCTTCTCCACATGCACATTTGTAGACGTTTAATGTTTCATTAAATACCTTGACCTTCATGGGGTGGTACACGTTGCCTTTGGATAAGGTTGGGGGAAACGCTGGTGGTGACAGAAGAGATGAAAATATGGATTTATCACAACTGATATTGTCATTGCAATATTAAACAATCATAATGAACTTTGCTAGTTATAATAACATGCAACTCTAAAACTTTTCGTGACAAAAAGAACGCTGTTCATTTAAGTTATAATATGCTGATAATGTGTCTGTTTGTAATCGAACAAAGTTCAGTCAGGTCATCTGGACTTTTTTTTTTTTCACGTTTCGTCCTTCATCCAAAGGACTTTATCAGTCTGAGGAGCCACAACAAACTCAGAAAAAGAAACCGTCCAGATGATCTGACTGAACTTTGTTGGATTTTCTACCTGGATTATTGAGCATTATTCTTGATGTATTTTTCTAAGTCCTTACTGCAGTTTGTGCAGGACATTTTGGGACTGGCCGTCCTTTGCACAACATTCTGTGGTCATAACTCCCGGGTCAATCCGTATTTTTGAATTCTCATTGGATGAGAGCACATTTCTGCAGAATTATTGAAGTGCTGTTGTGGGAGGCTGACGTTCACCACAGAAGTTGCTGAGCAGTTTGCAGCCATGTGGATCAATTTCAAATCAAAGCTTTTTCTTTTGAGAATTTCTTGTAGTAGGTATTAAAGTTACTTGATGGAGCTGATTAGAAATATATTAGCTGAAAGTCTTTTTTGAATGAATAAAGCATGCAGACGGATGATTTCAGTGCTAAACCCTGGCTGTTCTCTGCTGAAGCCTATAATCAAGCTGATGATCCAGGTTAGTGGACTGCCTTCTTGGAATCTGCTCTGCTTTACTGACACTAGTCTGAAAATACTTGAGCCTCCAACTTATCCTTTTACAGACATGTGCACACAAATACACTGCAGTGACGCACAAAGCTTCTGATGTGCTCACAGACACTCAACACCACTTGTGTGTTCTAATGTGAGCAATGAGACAAATGTGTGTGATTAAAATTAAGACAAAGTGGGATTTGTTGCACTCTGAGCTGGTCTTGTGTGTGTTTCTAGGAAATCCACTTGCATAACACTCACCCTTTTTTTTTCAAACTAAAATATATTGGTGTGCGCACAGATTGTATGAACAGCCTAGTTTTTTATATTTTTTTCTGTAGTCTACTTCTGGGCCAGCGATTAAGAGGCCACAGCTTCTACACACAGGAGACTGCAGCATTTTAAACAAACAGTTGATGATGAGGCAGGATGGGGGTCATCTGTTTCCTACGAGAGCTCATTTCCTGTGCCGTTTCCATCATTGCCAGACACGAGATGAAAAAGAAGAAAGGAAAATGGGTTGAGTGCCTCGTAACAACATGACCTCAGTTGTCCACTTGGGCCAGTACGAGTACAAGTGACTCACATCTTCATTTATACAATCAGAAACTGGTTTGGCCTTCAGGCCCGTCTGAACATCGCAAAATCTACCACTATAAAGTTTAGGAACAAGGGTTGTAAGCTCAATCATCCAGGTAGATAACGACAAAAAAGGTTACATCTTATCGTCTGGACCATGTCATGGCTGCCTTAGAGGAGTTGACGGGGGAGAGGGTGGGCCCCGGAAGTTATCTTATCACCAGCAAACTGTTTTTGTCCATGCTGGGAGTGAGCTGTTTGTGGGGTTCAGTTTGGTTTGGTGGCTCCTCAGATTGAAGAAGTCTTTTGGATGAAGGACAAAACATCTCCGCAATAAAAGAAACTGTCCAGTTGACCTGACTGAACATTGTTGGATTTATACCTGGATTAAGGAGCATGAACTTTGGTGTCATCTGGACCAGTTTCTTTACATGTGAAACGTTTTGTCCCCCCATCGGAGGACTTTGTCCATCTGGATGATTGAGCTTACAAACCTTTTTTTGAACCACTTTGACCTTGGTTGTCCTCGGTCTGTTTCTGAGAGTAGCAAGTTGGCCACCTGGTCTAAAACATTTGATTGTTGTTCATGATGATTGATTGTTTAGGATGGGTGTGCTCTGTTTGCACGTGTTAATAGTCTACTACTGAGATTCCAACAGCAGGTTGGCTTGAAACACTGAAGGCTCATGATCACACAGTCCTGATCCGACCCGTCATGAATCACAGATGGAGACGACCACGTCCTGCACAGACAGCTTGTAGAAGTGAAGCAGACCTCAGCTGGGTTCATGTGGGGTGCAGCACATTAAATGTCTGCTTCATCTCATTTAAAAAACATACACTGTTAACTCGGTTACCTTTTTTTAAATTTAAACTACTTTGTAAATGCAAAGTTACCGTGAGCCATCATGGATATTCCCTTTGTACTAAATGTGTTGCTGTCACAAGCATTGTTGAGCCGCTTCGCCACAGTTTTTTGGACTACTCTGACTGACGAAGCCCTCTGGAGTGAGGGTGAAACGTTTCTACTAAAAAGAAACTGTCCAGATGAACTGATTGAGAATGAGCGGATTTGATACCTGGACTATTGAGAATGAACTTTCTTGTCTTGAACCACTTTGGACATGTCTGCCTGCCTGGGAGGAGTCGACGAGGGACAAGCCCCCAGAAACCATCTTGGCTACAGCAAACTGGTTGGTCCACTTAAGTTGTTTACTTGGTGGGGTAGCTTCAGTTTGCTTTGGACTACTCTGACTGACGAAGCCCTCTGGAGTGAGGGTGAAACGTTTCTACTAAAAAGAAACTGTCCAGATGAACTGATTGAGAATGAGCGGATTTGATACCTGGACTATTGAGAATGAACTTTCTTGTCTTGAACCACTTTGGACATGTCTGCCTGCCTGGGAGGAGTCGACGAGGGACAAGCCCCCAGAAACCATCTTGGCTACAGCAAACTGGTTGGTCCACTTAAGTTGTTTACTTGGTGGGGTAGCTTCAGTTTGCTTTGGACTACTCTGACTGACGAAGCCCTCTGGAGTGAGGGTGAAACGTTTCTACTAAAAAGAAACTGTCCAGATGAACTGATTGAGAATGAGCGGATTTGATTCCTGATTTTGATTTGGATTTGGGCAGCACGGTGGCACAACTGGTAGAGCTGCTGCCTCTCAGCGAGAAGGTTGCCGGTTCAAATCCCGGTCCGGGGCCTTTCTGGGTGGAGTTTGCATGTTCTCCCCGTGCATGCGTGGGTTTCCTCCGGGTACTCCGGTTTCCTCCCACAGACCAAAAAACATGCTTGTTAGGCTGATTGGTGACTCTAAATTGACCCTAGGTGTGAGTGTGAGAGTGGATGGTTGTTTGGTGTGAGTGAGACAGGTCCCTCTTGTAAATGAGTCCCCGTGACTCAACGAGGCTAGCCTGTATAAATAAAGGTTGAATGAATGAATGAATGAATGATACCTGGACTATTGAGAATGAACTTTCTTGTCTTGAACCACTTTGGACATGTCTGCCTGCCTGGGAGGAGTCGACGAGGGACAAGCCCCCAGAAACCATCTTGGCTACAGCAAACTGGTTGGTCCACTTAAGTTGTTTACTTGGTGGGGTAGCTTCAGTTTGCTTTGGACTACTCTGACTGACGAAGCCCTCTGGAGTGAGGGTGAAACGTTTCTACTAAAAAGAAACTGTCCAGATGAACTGATTGAGAATGAGCGGATTTGATACCTGGACTATTGAGAATGAACTTTCTTGTCTTGAACCACTTTGGACATGTCTGCCTGCCTGGGAGGAGTCGACGAGGGACAAGCCCCCAGAAACCATCTTGGCTACAGCAAACTGGTTGGTCCACTTAAGTTGTTTACTTGGTGGGGTAGCTTCAGTTTGCTTTGGACTACTCTGACTGACGAAGCCCTCTGGAGTGAGGGTGAAACGTTTCTACTAAAAAGAAACTGTCCAGATGAACTGATTGAGAATGAGCGGATTTGATACCTGGACTATTGAGAATGAACTTTCTTGTCTTGAACCACTTTGGACATGTCTGCCTGCCTGGGAGGAGTCGACGAGGGACAAGCCCCCAGAAACCATCTTGGCTACAGCAAACTGGTTGGTCCACTTAAGTTGTTTACTTGGTGGGGTAGCTTCAGTTTGCTTTGGACTACTCTGACTGACGAAGCCCTCTGGAGTGAGGGTGAAACGTTTCTACTAAAAAGAAACTGTCCAGATGAACTGATTGAGAATGAGCGGATTTGATACCTGGACTATTGAGAATGAACTTTCTTGTCTTGAACCACTTTGGACATGTCTGCCTGCCTGGGAGGAGTCGACGAGGGACAAGCCCCCAGAAACCATCTTGGCTACAGCAAACTGGTTGGTCCACTTAAGTTGTTTACTTGGTGGGGTAGCTTCAGTTTGCTTTGGACTACTCTGACTGACGAAGCCCTCTGGAGTGAGGGTGAAACGTTTCTACTAAAAAGAAACTGTCCAGATGAACTGATTGAGAATGAGCGGATTTGATACCTGGACTATTGAGAATGAACTTTCTTTAAATGAAAAATGAAAATTGTTCCTGTTTTCAGCAGAAAACTTCCTCTTTTTCTACAGATAACTTTCTCTTTTTCCTCTTACTGTCCTGGCCATCTGTTCAGACTTCCTTTTCCTGTGGTGACTTGACACATGAACATTAAGCTATGAACTTGACCTTTTGACCATTGTTTCTCTTCACATTTTAGTCAGTAACATAAATTAATTTACTCTTAATCGTTTAAAGTTAACTCACTTTCAGTATAAGATTTCCCTATAATCTCTTGATTTAAGCTCTATAATTTCTTCAACATTGATTGATTAAGACTTAATTCATAGGATTTCACACTCTTTAAACATAGTACATTAGAAATGCTTCACACTGTTACATACTATTATATAGATTTGTTTCAGTAAATAAACCTTTCTTGCTTTTTCAGAACACATACTCAGGGATCTGTGGTTTGTACTGCTCTGAACCTTCTTTTAGGTCATGAGAACTGACTTCATACATCTCCTGAAATGCATATCACTTGACAGTATTTTTATTTTCATGGACAACCTTAAGCATATCCCAAAGTTTAGGTGGCTCTGCACACACAACAAACAGAAGACATGTGACTTAACATATAGAGACACATACCAAGGGCCACAATGTTCTCATACTGCATAAAGTCATGTAATATTTACTCTTGTGCCACTGAGTGAAATTAACCTACTTTCAGACCAAAGCAACACAGTCAATTATGTGTAAGAGCACCTTCCCAATAAGTCAATAGCAACTATAGTATTACGGTACAGGCAGGCAATGATGAGGAGTGGGGTTGATCATGCTGAAATGCTGCATACCTTAGAGGGTTGCACTGGAATTTGTAGTGTAATATGGACAAGCAGCCCCAACTCTGTGGAGTTGAACCAGAGGAATCAGACATACTCTGTGGAGTTGAACCAGAGGAATCAGACATCAAATAAATAAACCACTTTGGGCCTTTCCATTTCAGTGCATTATGGAGTTCACAAAAAAAATATTCTTTAGAATATCATCCCTTCCTTGTTTGATCTCTGCTGCTGATAGTTTGTGTGGAAAGCTTGACTTTGTTTGGAGATAGCGATCCAAACTGAAGCTTAATTAAATTCTTAATTATTCAATTGACCTAGCAGCTGATGATCGGTCTAAATGAAGCATGAAGAATGTGTTTTAATAAAACCTGCAATCTTAAATTATATAGGCAATAACAGGTCAGATGTGCAGTAGTTGACTTCGCTTGATGATAATTAATACAGGGCTGTGTGCACAACTTGTTAAAAATCACAGTTAGAGCCAGCGTCTTGCACTTGGACACTGAGTAAACTCCAATCTTGATGCCGATATTAAACAGATGCGCTAAAAACTGGTAAGGAAATTACAGACAGGATTATTTCTGGCTGAGAACCAAAGTAAACTTAGAGAAATAAATCCATCTGCCTCACATGGCAGCTTCCAAGATGTACTTCACCCTTTGTTTAATGCATCACTAAATGCAAACAGCACCTGAGCTACATCACCACGGAGATGCTGGTGAAGATTCTCAGTCGTCCAGGACATGATAAATCAAAAAGGCGTTCAATACAAGATCAACTGGACTTTATTTGTAACAGAAGACGTTTCGCTTCTCATCCGAGGAGCTTTATCAATTCAATGAACCAGACTGTGTGCGCGTGGAGTTATAACAGGAGTCACGCACCAACATATGTAAATTGCAAGCTGAGGTAACACATACATGTAAATTGACAGATCACACCTTAACAGTAGGGGGTTCCCTTGAAGTCTCTGACAGAAGACACAACAACTGTATGTAAATTGACAAAAAACACCTCACAGCCCAACAACAGAGGTTTCTCAACAAACTTTGCTAGTCTAATTCACAGACAAGACACCTCTGCTCCCATCCGGTGTAAAACGTTTGGGAATCAGCCCCAAAACTGAGTTATAAGTCTTGGAAAGTTGAAATCTCAGACCTCCTCCTCTGTTAAGAGAAGGTTTTTCTCTCTTAACATAGACAGCTTCCTTCACACCCCTCTCAAACCATCTGTGTTCTCGGTCCAAAATTTGCACATTTTGGTCCTCAAATGAGTGACCCTTGTCCGTGAGGTGGAGGTGAACAGCTGAGTTTTGTCCAGAGGAGGTTGTTCTCCTGTGCTGGGACATTCTTCTGTGGATGGGCTGCTTAGTTTCTCCAATGTAACGGTCTGGGCAGTCCTCGCTGCACTGGATTGCGTACACTACACCACTCTGTTTGTGTGTGGGGTTTTTGTCCTTCGGATGCACCAGCCTCTGTCTGAGAGTCCTGCTGGGTTTGAAATGTACTGGGATGTTGTGTTTGTTGAAAATCCTTCTGAAATTCTCTGAGACTCCTTCAACATAAGGAATGACAATGTTTTTTCGTCTGTTAGCATTTTTCTGTTGATTATTGTGTTTGCAGATTTCCTTGCTCACTTGACAAAAGCCCAGTTGGGATATCCACATGTTTGCAGCGATTTGTTGATGTGTTTCTGTTCCTTTTCCTTCCCTTCTGTCCTTGTGGGGATGTGTTCTGTCCGATGCTGTAAGGTTCTGATGACAGAAAGTTTGTGCTCCAGTGGATGGTGAGAGTCAAACAGAAGATACTGGTCTGTGTGGGTTGGTTTTCTGTAAACTTCAATGTTGAGACTGCGCTCTCCCTCCATATCCACCAAACAGTCCAAAAATGGCAGCTTGTTATCGTTAGCATCCTCTCTGGTGAACTTGATGTTGTTATCAACCGAGTTAATGTGTCTGGTGAACACTTCCACCTCCCTGGCTTGGATTTTGACTGAGAATCTTCACCAGCATGTTGCTTTTCATTTTGGGAAGGATACCCTAAGAGCTGTGCGGGAGTTCAAGAAGATGTCAAGGAAGTTGGCAGACTACAGGAACCATCTCCGTTTCAGTCTGAGACGCAGACAAGAAAAACTCATCCCTAGCAGTTTAAAACTCAACTCGACAATTAAAGGACAAAGAGCTGAAGGAATCCTCCTTAAAGCTCAACACAAGCTTCTCAATGAGAGAATAATACAGATCAATTTCACCATTGAAGCTCTCTCACTCAAAATGGATCAGAGCCTCCAAAAGCTCTCTACTCTTTTACCACCACCTCTGTTGGAAGAAGTGTCTTGCTTTGTTGAAAAGGCCCAGCTATCACAGCATCAAAAAAGCAAGGAACGTCAAAAAAGTAAGTTTCTAAAATTACAACAAAGAGCAGTTTTCTCATCACAAGTCATCAGTCAATATAAAGAGTTTGACGCCAACACAAATATTCAGGAACTGTGGGTTGGAAATTTGTCTAACAGGACCTTGACACAACCTGAGAAAAATGTGCTGGCAAAAGGACTAAATTTTGCCATCTTTGGATGTTTGTTTGTCCAGCACTTTGTGTGGACTTGTTCCTGTTTAAAGTGCTTTATAAATAAAATGGTATGGTATGGTATCTCCCCACAAGAAATACCTGTTGTGGAACTAATCACAGCCACTGAATCTGCGATTAGGCACAACAACTTGACAGAAACAGAGGCTGAACAACTTCGGATGAAAATATCAGCTACCCTCTCCAGTGCCAAACTGCCTCCCTCAAATCTTACACCGCAGGAAAGGAAAGCCATAACATCACTCAGCCAAGACCAAAACATCACCATTTTACCAGCGGACAAAGGAAGATGCACAGTAATACTCAACACATCTGATTACCAGGAGAAAATAACCACACTACTGAGTGACAGGAACACCTATGAGCCCCTGAAGAGGGATCCAACTAACACCTTTAAAAAGAAAGTCACTGATTATCTGCAAAATCTCGAAAAGGAGAAAACAATCAATCGATCATTGTATTATAGATTGTACCCGGGTGAGGCCACTCCCTGTCTGGACTTCCAAAAATACACAAAGAAGATACACCTCACAGACCCATCGTGAGCAGCATGAACTCAGTGACATACAATATTGCTAAATATCTGGCTGGTATTTTAGCTCCTCTGATTGGAAACACACCCCATCATATAAAGAACTCCATTGATTTTTCCAACAAAGTTCAACATTTGAAGCTGGCCCCAGGAGAAACTCTTGTATCATATGATGTGACTTCTCTGTTCACATGCATACCCATTTCTGAAGCAGTAGAAACCGTCAAAAAACAACTTCTACAGGACAAGGATTTGGGCAAAAGGACCAACTTCACCCCAGATCACATCTGCACCCTGCTGGATCTCTGCCTCTCCACCACTTATTTCAAGTTCAATGACAGATTTTATAGACAGAAGCACGGCTGTGCCATGGGATCTCCAGTGTCACCCATTGTTGCAAACCTCTACATGGAGGAAGTGGAACAGAGAGCCCTTAACTCCTATGAGGGGACAACTCCAAGCCATTGGTTCCGATATGTGGAATGATACCTGGGTCAAAATCCAAGCCAAGGAGGTGGAAGCGTTCACCAGACACATTAACTCGGTTGATAGCCACATCAATCAAAAAAGGCGTTCAATACAAGATCAACTGGACTTTATTTGTAACAAAAGACGTTTCGCTCATCATCCGATAAGCTTTCTCAATTCTTTGAAGACTGTGAGAGGGAGAGAGAAGTTATAAGCAAGCTGGGCCACTGATACACACCAAACTAGGTAAATTGGAAGCTAACACACACACATATTTGGGATAACACGTGCCTGTGACCCATTCAAAGTTCAGTGTGTGAAAAAGCAGAGCTTACAGAAAGCACACACACATCCTACTGTATGTAAATTGACAAAAAACACACTTCCCACATTGATACCAGTGACCTGTCAAAGTCTTTGTTAATCTAATTCACAAGTGAGGCTCCTCTGTTCGAAGCGGAAGCAGCCTATCCACAGAAGCACGAAGCAGCCTATCCACAGAAGAATGTCCCAGCACAGGAGACCCTCCTCCTCTGGACAAAACTCAGCTGTTCACCTCCACCTCACGGACAAGGGACACTCTTTTGATGACCAAAATGTGCAAATCTTGGACAGAGAGCACAGATGGTTTGAGAGAGGTGTGAAGGAAGCTGTTTATGTTAAGAGAGAAAAACCTTCTCTTAACAGAGGAG
>JBBPBX010082144.1:0-15798 GCA_038048925.1 Garcialebias charrua | reverse complement strand
TCCCTAACAAATCTCTCCACAAGCTACAGATGATCCAGCACTCAGCTGCCCGTGTCATCACTCAAATCTTCTCCTATAACCACATCACTCCTGTCCTGCTGCAGCTCCACTGGCTCCCAGTTAAATCACGCATTGTCTTCAAAATTCTACTTCTCACGTTCAAAGTTATCCACAACCTTGACCCTCCTTATTTATCGGACCTCCTACAAATCTCCATCACATCATGCTCTCTCAGATCCTCCTCTTCACTACACCTCCATGTACCCTCTGCCCGCCTCTCCACCATGGGGAGCAGGGCCTTCACTTGCTCTGCCCTTCACCTCTGGAATGCTCTACTGCCAGACCTTCGAAACACCACCTCCCTTTCCTGTTCAAGACTGCTCTGAAAACACATCTTTTTAGACTAGCTTATCATTAACTTTACTAAATGTATTTTAAATTATTTTGTATTTTATATTCTTTATGTATTTTATATTTCAATTTGTTACTGCTGATGTTTGAACTGTTTGTTTGTTTGTTTGTTTTGTTAAGTGTCCTTGGGTGTCCTGAAAGGCGCTTTTAAATAAAATGATTATTATTATTATATTATTATCTACTCTGTCTGGGTCAACCTGCTCCTCTCTCCAACAGGATCCTCTCACTCAACTTGCTGCAACCCCAGGAATCCCTCCTTCAACTCTCCTCCAACCATCTCCTGCAAAACTAAAGTAAGAATTACAATTATTTTACGCAAGACTCAAATTCATCATATTGCCTATGGACATATGCTCACCAACTCTCCCCGCTTCCTTTTCAGCTGCTCAAGTGATTTTATCTGCACTGTAAATAAACATCACTTACCTTTTATCCTGCCTTGTTTCCTTACTTCCTTGGTCTGCTATTTGGGGTCGACGTTAAACCAAAACCTGATACTCTGAACAGCCTTTGTTCTTCCTTTGCTGAAGGGAGGTGACCCCACCTCACTGAACAACTATTGACCGATCTCTAAACTCTGCATTTTAGCCAAGGTTCTAGAAAAACTGATAAACTCTCAAACCAAAAATTATCTGGACTCATTTACCATCTTACCTCTCCACCAATCTGGTTTCAGGAAAAAACACAGCACGACTGCTTCACTGAAGGTTCTTAATGATGTTGTTGAAGCATTGGATGCTAAGGATTATTGTGCTACACTTTTCTTAGACCTGTCTAAAGCTTTTGACACTGTGGATCACGATATCTTGTGTCATAAGCTCTCAGAAATCGGTTTCTCAGATCACATCATTGGTTGGTTTTCTAACTATCTTTCCAATCGGAGGCAATGTGTTCAACATAATGGTACTTGATAGGGATATGTAAACACCTTCATTTAAACACCTTCACCTAGAACAAGAACCACACAAAGAAACAAGAAATTATTATAAAATAGTTACACTTTGCAAAGGGGATATCACTTCAAACTCGCTTGGAGCCTGGCTCAACCATGTTTGAAGCAAGTCCGAATTGGTCAGCGCGTGTTGGGATTTTATTCTCTCAAAAGTAGGACAAGGTGAGATTCAGATAGCACATGAACATACAAGAATGTAATATCAAAAACAAACCAGAACGTGATGTCAGAACATTATCTGTAATCAAACATAAAATGGACCAACCAGCGTCCTTGTTCTGTGTCAAGGAGACTAATGCACGCACTCTTTAGATAAGTGTTTGTTACATAAAGAGAGAATTTAGAGAGTTGAGTAATGATTTTGTTAGAGTACATTAATAAAATAAGTTTTATATGATAAATGTTAAAAACTCTATCAGTACTTCTTCCAGTTATTTAACAGTTTAAAATGGTGTACCACAAGGCTCAGTCTTAGGAACAACCCTCTTTACAATCTACATAGGTAATTTAGGTCAGAGCATCCCTGATGCATCCTTACATTTCTATGCTGATGACACAGTTGTTTATTGTCGAGCTAAAACAGTTGCTAAGGCTTTCCAGCTTTTGCAATCTGCTTTTGATATCCATTCAGATTTGTTCCGTCTAAAACTTGTCCTTTATGCTGATAAAACCAAAGGGATGCTTTTTTCAAATAGGAAGTCGGTTCCAGCAGTTCTTCCTCTGATTTTATCCTCAAACGGTGTCCCTATTGAGTTTGTTGATTCCTATAAATATTTGGGTATCCTGGTCGATTTGCATCTCTCTTTTTAAACTCCATGTGGAAAACCTAGTAAAGAAACTGAAACATAAACTGGGTTTCTTTTTCAGAAACACATCATGTCTAACACTGAATGCTAGGAAACGCCTTGTAACTGTGACTTTCCTTCCCTTCATTGATTGATTACGGTGACATTATCTACATGAACGCTCCTACAAACACCCTGCAGATGTTGGGTGCTGTCTATCATGGTGCACTAAGATTCATAACTGGCTGTGATTATCATAACCACCACTGCACCCTGTATTCACTGGTTAACTGGACATCATTAACTTCACGCAGACTCTTCCACTGGTACATTTTCATCTTTAAATCCTTCTTGGTCTGTTGCCTTCATACATCTCCTCCTACATGTCTTTGTGTGAGTGCAGCTACAGCGTGCACTCTCAGGACATGATTACCTGCAGTGTTCTGTCAGTGAGAACTGAACTTGGCAAAAGGGCTTTCTCCTACTCCGCTCCTGCTTCCTGGAATATCTTACAAAAAGATCTGAAGCTCTCTGCCTTGACCTCTCTAAATAGCTTTAAGAATCTGTTGGAATCCTGGAAAAAACCAATGCAGACATGTTCCTGTTTTTGATTTTCTACATCTACCTTATAATCTGTCTGTTTTGCTATTTTGATATATTTGTTTTAACTCGTTTTAAAAAAAAATCTGTATTTCTCTCATGTTTGTCTATTGTTGATTGTTCAAGGAAATTCTACTGTTGCTGTTGTCATTATTCTTTAGTTTGTAGACAGGTCTCTCTTGTAAATGAGTCCTCGAGGCTCAATGAGATTAACCTGCCTAAATAAAGGTTGAATGAAACTTTTAACTGCTTCTCATCTTTTGCATCTTTCTTTTGGAGTGTCGTGTCTGAAATCTAGAGTCAGACACATCTGTCCTGCTGGAAAAGAATCTGCTGCTCTCCATCAGGACCCCAGTGGAGCTGCAGGCTCCAGAGATCAGCCCGGTCTCCACTGGCCCTGCATGCGTCTGCCTTTCCAATTTCAAGGTCAGATCAACATGGCGGCACAGAGCACCAGCAGCACATGCACAATGAACGCAACACGAAAAGGGTTTATCAGAGTGCAGCTCCACTTGCCTGTTAATACAGGCTGAGTAAGAGCGTAAAGATGTCAGCGTGAGCAGAGTGCATTTTAATTAGCTCTCATTCGCAGCAACAGGCTCTCATTTTTACGAGGCTTTTTGTTTTCTTTTTCTTTTTTTTTTGGTCGATTGGGAAAATAATGACCTCCTCTCCAAATTGGGAAGTGATGGGACGGCTGGTGATGGGAGTTCATTTTCCCTTCCAGCACCCTGAATGGGATGTGTGCACCATCCAAGTTGGATAAAATCCAAAGCCAGAAGAGGGAATAGTATCTCAGACATCCTGCCTGCTGAGGCAAAGAGGCATTGACTGGCTGCTGCTGGCTTCCTCTGGATCACTCAGAGCTAATGCATTTTCTGGCACTCACACAGATCTGCACATAAACACACTCACTTGGACAAAATGACACCGTCTACTATCACACACTCACGCCCACGCAGCAGCAGCAGCAGCATCACAACATGGCATTGTCTTCCTCATTCTGATGCAAATCAGATGTTGTGGAGTAAAGCTCAGACTGTGGAATCACCTGCAGCCAGACTGTGGAATCACCTGCAGCCAACCTGTGACAGCAGATCTGTGTTTGGGTAACAGCGCCATCTAGTGGTGACTTTATGAAGAGACTGCTTCATTTTCAAATGATTCTCTCACTTTTATCAATTACATCCAGGGAAAGGAACAAAATCATTATTTTTATTAACGTCCATCAGAAGGCGTAACGCAGGCATTAATGTTTTCTACTGTGTCTGTGTTCATTTGCCTGTTAGCAAAATATTTGTTGAAACAGCAGATGGGTTTAATTGAAACGCTCAGGACGTAATTATGGATGCACATCTGCAACTTGTTAACTTTTTACATCATTCTGATTCAAGATGGTCGCCACACCTAACTGATTTCAGCAAGCTTAAATTTTTATAAACCCACTCACTTTCATGTATTTTGAGATATAATTTGAGATGATAGTAGCTGAGAGCCATTCCCAGCATGTAATTTGAGCTCAACACATCACGTAACATTTTTGTTAAAAACCTTAGTATTAACTGTTAAATTCAACCCTGTCTGTCTGTTAGCAAAATCTTTCATGAACCACTGAACGGATTTTAATAAAACCCTGAGTATCAAGTTTCAAGGTTCTTTATTGTCATTCATATCACAAGTGGTACATGAGGTGGAACAAAATTGTGTACTTAAGGTCCCAGTTACACCCAAAAATAGCAAAGAAAAAAAATACAACACAGTATACAAGGATATAAGATACATTCTAAACACTAATAATGTAAATTAATATAGTATATTAAAGGTGCTATGTGTAACTTTCTGTAGAGTGCAGAACTTAGAAAAATTTTCAACAGGCAAAGCATTCTGATCCCTCCCCCTCAGAGTCGAGCTCTGTTTTTATTGGCTGATTCAAATTCAAGCTCTGTTTTTATTGGCTGGTTACAAACTCTGTTTTTATTGGCTGGTTAAAGGGGACCACTCAGTTGTTTTTTTAATTTTTTATGGTATGTCTGTGTGCTATCCAGACCCCGTTCATTCAATTTAATACAAAAAATAATTCTTAGATAATAAATTATACCCTTTTTAATTCTGCCATTTCTAACTTCCGTTCTAAACGACCTGTTTATGATAATGAGCTCTGAAGTCCACGCCCGTCAAAACTCTGTCTCCGCCCTCTGTAACTGCCAGTATCTCAAATCTGTTGTTGTTTTAAAATTAGCCTTTTTTTATTACTCGTTTGACTTACTGTTAGTGCTAGCTTAAGATAACTTACCGAAAGCTGTTTGTGCGCGCCGCCATTAGCTGTTCTTTTATCATGCCCTCCCAAATCCGAGGCTAAAATTAGCTCTTCCTCCTCCTTCGGTAACAAACAGCCGCTAGTTGCATGCGGCGCTTCGATCCGCGGCTGCACATCCAATCCAGACACACACAAATTTCACCGAGTGTTTCCAGTTAATTTATCCGTATAAGGCAACCGCTGCCCGTCACTGGACCCACATGGTCCTCAAAAGCCAGCAGCTCCCTGCAGCCCTCACCCCGATCTCTCCGAAACAAAAAAAAAAAGATGCCGAGGCCAGGAAGCGAACCCCGGTCCTTTGGGTGCCACAACAGTGATTTATCTCATTGACCCAACCTGGCAGTGAGCAAAAGCAGTCCTTCATCGTATAAGAAAGAAATACAACCACCTACTTTTAGAACGTTGGAGTTTTGATTAGATTTTGATGAAGTGAAAGGTATTCTTAAAATAAATAAATTGCTAATCTGAAAAGTATATCGATCAGTGGTGCTTGTACGTTTCAGACTGTCGCCCCGCGAGAGTGTGTGTGTGCACAGTTTCAACGAGACAGAGTTCAAACAAGGTAATAAAACATTCTGGTTTTACTCAAGATGTGCTGCGTGGCTGGAGCAGGGCAGCCCCCGGGGGCTAAATAAATGAATAAATACATAAATCCATCCATTCCATCCATCCCACCTCAATCTGTTGCTGTGTTTGAACATTTTGAACCAGTCTCTCTGTCTTCTCTAGAGCAGGTCATGTGCAGCCTGAAACCATCTGGCTCCCCCTTCGATGTGGTCCCCCCTCGGCTTCTAAAGGAGGTTTTTCACACTCTAGGTCCCTCCATTCTCTCGATTGTAAATAGCAGTCTATCCTCGGGTGTGGTGCCAAAATCATTAAAACATGCTGCTGTTCAACCCCTCCTGAAAAAACCAAACCTCGACCCGTCAGTATTATCCAATTTCAGGCCTGTCTCCAGACTCCCATTTGTTTCTAAACTTCTAGAGAAAATAGTTGAGTCCCAACTAAAGTGCTTCCTGGAGGATCACGCTATCCCCGAGCTATTCCAGTCTGGCTTCAAATCCCTCCACAGCACTGAGACTGCCCTACTGAAGGTTTTTAACGACATCTTTCTATCCACAGATACTGGTGACTCTGTGCTGCTTGTCCTATTGGACCTCACATCCGCTTTCGACACCATTGACCATGAGATCCTCATTGCTAGGTTGGAGCAGTGGGTGGGCATCTCAGGATCAGCCCTAAACTGGTTCAGATCCTACCTCTCTGACAGGTCTTTTTGTGTGTCCATCAATGATTTTACTTCTGCAGTGGCGGCTCTTAAATGGGGGGTTCCGCAGGGGTCCATCCTGGGTCCTCTCTTGTTCTCCTTATACCTGCTGCCACTCGGTGCTATTTTCCGGAAACACAATATACCTTTCCACTTCTACGCTGATGACTGTCAAATCTACTTCCCCCTAAGACAAAATGGTACAGGCTCTATTCAACCTCTGCTCGACTGCCTGGCTGACATCAGGGACTGGATGGCTTTAAATTTCTTAAGCTTCAATGATAAGAAGTCTGAAGCCATATTGTTCCTTCCCAATGACACAACCTCAAACCACTGCATTGACCTGTCTGCTCTACCCCTGTCCGAAAAACAAAAAGTCAAAAATCTGGGAGTGATAATGGATCCTTCCATGAAACTCAACAGTCATGTAAACATGATCGTCAAATCCTGTTTTTTCCAGCTGAGGCGTCTGTCTAAGCTGAAGCCCATATTATCCAAAAAGCACCTGGAGACAGTGATTCACGCATTCATTACATCTAGGCTTGATTACTGCAATTCACTTCTGTTTGGCGTCAGTCAAGCCACCATTGCACGATTACAACTGGTTCAGAACGCAGCTGCCCGATTTTTAACCAGCACACGCAAAAGAGAGCACATTACACCAGTCTTGGCCTCCCTTCACTGGCTACCGGTTCATCTTCGAATCCAATTCAAAATTCTCATGTATGTCTACAAATCGCTGAACAGTCTCGCCCCCGCCTATCTCTCGGATCTGATACACCCATATGTCCCTCCACGTGCTTTGAGGTCAGAGGATCAGGTACTCTTAATAGTTCCAGAAACTCGCCTTAAGCGCAGGGGTGACAGGGCGTTCTCTGTAGCAGGCCCAAGACTCTGGAACGAGTTACCGCTGCTCATCAAACAGGCCCCCTCCCTCTCGGTTTTCAAATCCCGGTTAAAAACTCACTACTACTCCATCGCTTTCAATGCCAGCTGATTTGTATTGGATCGTTTGATTTATGATCTGCAATGTTTTTATGTTTTTCGTGTTGTACTTCATTGTCTGTGTTGCCTGTTGCGTGTTTGTTTGTCCAGCACTTTGGTGTGGACTTGTTCCTGTTTAAAGTGCTTTATAAATAAAATGGTATGGTATGGTATGGTATAAATGACCGCCGGGTCAGCTCCAAAACTGCTCGGCAACCGTGACGTGTATCATACTGAAGTGGGTTGAGCCGCACCAGGGGTTTCTAGGTGAGGGGCTGGACTCAGGTTCGAGGTGGGTTGTCCTGGCGCTTGTGACGTCACAAGCGCGATGATTTGAAAACGAAACGTATCTTATCACAGTAAAATAAATCTACGTAGAGTAAATAAACCACTGGGTGCATTTTTTTGGCACAAGGACTGTTTTTTTATGAAGAAAATTCCCAAAGTTGAGTAAAAAAAAACATTAAAAAGTGAATTTTGCATGTGTGGTCCCCTTTAAGGACGGGTCACTCTGTGTTTTTTTAGATTTTTTATGAATGCTGATAGAGAAGCAAGGGGACTATAGTTTTTTTCAGAGATTACTTTGTCTAACATCAGTCTGTCAGTAGATAGTGACAGAGTGAAGAAATATGTTAAAAATATATTGTTAGAAAAGTTACAGACTGCATTACAAAGTTACATAGTGCAGCTTTAAGCAGCAGTGTGAACATGTATGTATTTCATTAAACTTTGAAATTAGCCTGATTCAAGACCTCATCATGAAAAAATCACCAAGATGTAAACTCAGAACACTTTCACTGAAACGGAGTGAAAATGATCAAAGCTGACATCATTCATAGAGCTATCTACAAGATACTAATTATCATCTTTTCACAACTGTTTGAGCTATTTCTTTAAAAGCCTAACAGTGTACGTGGTAAATGTTTGCAACGCATCAATGATTATTCAGGGGGTCATCAGTGGCTCTCCACTCCTGTCCACTGGCTTTAAGAAGAATATTTTTCCCGTCATGCAGGCACTCACGTCCATATAATCCAAACTGATTGATGAAACCTCCGCAGGGGGGGCGTGCAGCACAGTGCAACCTCCCCCGACATGTAAGAGGAAAACAGAAATAGACTTGCGCTCATTGAAGATCATCTCGCAGCCCACTCGTATCCAAAGTGACACGTGGTAACAAACCAGTGTGGGACGGTTCGCTCAGGTGCTGCAGCACGGCAATGGATGATCTAAACTCCACAGAGGCGTCGCCTTGTTTCATCAAATGTGCTGCACCTCACACAGTAAGCACCCTGTGGAGTTTCCCCAACGTGTGTGTGCGTGTGTGTTCACATCTAATGTTAGGTAATTGTGTGTGCTTTCATTAGACGAGGCCTGCTGGCCCACTGTGAGTCCCTTTTAGTCGACACGAAACTCCTGCTTTCTCTCCATGCGTCGCTTTTCAAAGTTATTCCTGTTCTTCTCCCAGCGTTCACCTGGAATAATCACGACATGAATCATGCCCAACAGAGAGGAGCTCTGCTTCGAGAACAGCTCCCACTACAAAGGCCAAGCAGGTGGAGAAACAACGCTCTTCTAGCTCCCACAGATCACCTGATCACGTCACGTGTTTTGACTGACAGGGCAATGGATCAACTTCTCAGGTTGTGCATCAAAATGAAAACTTACAGTACAGAGGTAACTGACGAAGCTGACTATTTACATGTGTTTTTAGCTGATCCTGTATTAAAATGGTAAATGGACTTTACTTATATACAGTTTCTATCTCATAAAGATACTCAAAACTCTTTACACAATCTGTGCCCTCATTTACCCATTCATACATCACTCGATCTATACAAAGAATAATCAGTGCTTTATCACATTCATACACTGATGGGACACACATCAGAGGCAATGAGGGGTTCTATGTCTTGCACAGGGACACTTCAACATGTGGCTGCTGGTGGGTTCGAACCCCCAGCTCTCCCACTGGAGGACAGCTGCTCTAACCACTCAGCCACACTATTAATGGTTGGTTACTGCATCATTAAAAAAAAAAAAAAAACTTTGAAAGGAGTCATAAAAGTTTAAATATTTGAAAAGAATGACATAATTAACTACCGGTAATCTCATTTAGGCCTGTGTTTTTAGGAGTAATATCAGAGAAAATCTCACAAATGTTTCAGCTTTAGGTCTTCATCAAATGACACTCCAGTACAGTATATGTTTGAAAGTCTCTGAAATGAACTTGTGTAAATTAAATTGTGGGAGTCTTGTTTTCCCAGTTGTCCTTCAGTCACAAGATGGTGCCAACTAGCCCACACCTGTGAACCATTCCCTTGATGAGATGACAGGAACATTAAAGGCAGCAGATACAAGGGTAATACAAGGGGAGGTGGAGTCGCTATTTACATCAGAGATTCTTTGGCTGCCAGGATTGCATCTAAAAAAACAATCGCAAACCAGTTTGAGGCTTTAGCTGTGAACATCACTTTGAAAGGAGGTCAGCCCTTAACTGTTGTTGGATGTTATCGTCCCCCCTCCGCAACACCTGAAGCTCTGGCTTCCCTGACTGAATTCATAGGAAATTTAAAACACAATGAGATTGTTATGGCTGGAGATTTCAACATTGATTGGAATGAGTCGACCCCCCTCTGTGATAAATTCAAGGAATGTTGCCTATCTCTCAATCTAACACAACTTATCGATTCTCCCACCAGACCAAACATAAAATGTCCTGAAAAATCTTCTACCTTAGATCTGTTTTTCACAAATGCTCCTCACAAATTTCCTGGTATAGGTGTATTTGCTAACGTTCTGAGTGATCATTCCATAATAGCAGCTCTTAGATCTACTAAACTTCCACCTGCTAAGCCCAGAATAATTCAAAAAAGGGATTTGAAACGTTTCTGTGAACAGTCATTCCTTTGGGATCTATCCCACTTTGATTGGCAACATATCCTACAAATCAATGACGTGAACACTGCTTGGAACTATTTTCATAATAGTTTCATTCTCTTTGTAAACAAACACGCACCTTTCCGGCAGTTCAGGATAAAGGGCCGTGACAGCCCCTGGTTTACTCCTGAACTAGCTGATCTCCTACACTGGAGAGATCATCTTTGGGCCGCAGCAAGAAAATCACACTCAGACACTGATTGGTTGAAATTTCGGCAGCTAAGGAATAAATGCACAACTGCCATCAAAGCCGCAAAACGTAACTACTTCTTATCTCAGACCTCCAAAAATCTAAATGATCCAAAAAAATTCTGGAAAACCATTAAATCTCTCTCAGGCACCCCCCAATCATCTGACCTCCCATCACAATTTCTTGTTGACTCTGTTCCTGTGTCAAATAAGCACGAGATCCTGAACTGTTTCAATAAACATTTTGTTGCTTCTAGTTCATTATTTGACACAGTTACAAACGGAAAATCAGCCACTTTATCTAATAATCAAACTTCTACAAATCAAATCCCTTCTACAAGTCAACCATCTGTTAATCACACCTTCTCTTTTTCTCCGTTCTCAGTCAGTGAGGTAAATAAACTGTTAAATGATCTTGATCCAAAAAAATCTGCAGGTCCAGATGAACTTCCACCTTATTTCTTAAGGCTGGCTGCTCATATCATCACAGTCCCTGTGACCCACATCTTTAATCTGTCCATAAGCCAAAACACCATTCCGGATGCTTGGAAAACAGCATTTGTTCTTCCTTTGCTGAAGGGAGGTGACCCCACCTCACTGAACAATTATCGACCGATCTCTAAACTCTGCATCTTAGCCAAGGTTCAAGAAAAACTGATAAACTCCCAGATCAAAAATTATCTGGACTCATTTAACATCTTACCTCTCCATCAATCTGGTTTCAGGAAAAAACACAGCACAACAACTGCTTCTCTGAAGGTTCTGAATGATGTTGTTGAAGCATTGGATGCTAAGGACTATTGTGCTGCACTTTTCTTAGACCTGTCTAAAGCTTTTGACACTGTGGATCATAACATCCTGTGTCATAAGCTCTCAGAAATCGGTTTCTCTGATCACACCATCGGTTGGTTTTCTAACTATCTTTCCAATCGGAGGCAATGTGTTCAACATAACGGTACTTCTTCCAGCTATTTAACAGTTAAAAATGGTGTACCACAAGGCTCAGTTTTAGGACCCACTCTCTTTACAATCTACATAGCTAATGTAGGTCACTGCATCCCTGATGCATCCTTACATTTCTATGCTGATGATACAGTTGTTTACTGCCGAGCTAAAACAGTTGCTAAGGCTTTCCTGTTACTGCAATCTGCTTTTGACATCATCCAGTCAGATTTGTTCCGTCTCAAACTTGTCCTAAATGCTGATAAAACAAAAGGGATGTTTTTTTCAAATAGGAAGGCGGTTCCAGCAGATCCTCCTCTGATTTTTTCTTCAAATGGTGTCCCTATTGAGTTTGTTGATTCCTATAAATATCTGGGTATCCTGATTGATTCACATCTCTCTTTTAAACTCCACGTGGAAAACCTAGTGAAGAAACTGAAAGTTAAACTGGGTTTCTTTTTCAGAAACAGATCATGTCTATCACTGAATGTCAGGAAACGCCTTGTGTCTGTGACTTTCCTTCCCTCCATTGATTACGGTGACATTCTCTACATGAATGCTCCTACAAGCACCCTGCGGATGTTGGATGTTGTCTATCATGGTGCACTAAGATTCATAACTGGTTGTGATTATCGTACCCACCACTGCACCCTGTATTCACTGGTTAACTGGACATCATTAACCTCACGCAGACTCTTCCACTGGTACATTTTCATCTTTAAATCACTTCTTGGTCTGCTGCCCTCATACATCTCCTCCTACATGTCTTTGCGTGAGTGCAGCTACAGTGTGCGCTCTCAGGACATGATTACCTGCAGTGTTCCGTCAGTGAGGACTGAACTTGGAAAAAGGGCCTTCTCCTACTCCGCTCCTGCTTCATGGAATATCTTACAAAAAGATCTGAAGCTCTCGACCTTGACTTCTCTAAATGGTTTTCAGAATCTGTTGGAATCCTGGCAAAAACCAATGCAGATTTGTTCCTGTCTTTGATTTTATACGTCTACCTTATAATGTTTTGCTAGTTTTTTGATACTTTGTAAAAAAAAAAAAAAAAAAAAACTTTCTTTTGTTTTTTTTTTTTTTTTTCTTCTCTCTTTTGTTTTCTATTGTTTATTGTTTGTTTGTTTATTGTTTATTGTTTAAGGAAATTATACCACTGCTGTTCATTGTTCTTTAGTTTTAGCAGGTCGCTTTCGTAAATGAGCCCTTGAGGTTCAAAAGATTTACCTGACTAAATAAAGGTTGAATGAATGAATGAAAAAAACATGCCTAAAGCATCATCTCTTGTGACTCGCCTGTTCCCGGACTCCTCTGAGAAACCCTTGAAGCCTCCTTGTGATCTCCTCAGCTGTGTTCATCACCTCCTTGCTCCCCATAGTTCCAGATACTGACCATGCATATTTATTCACTGTAAATAAATTCATTGGTTTTCTACACTGCATTGAAGTTTGTTCATTTATCGCTGCATATTCTGTTAAATGTTGCATAAATAAGATACTTTTACTTGAAGAGTTGTGCGTCCCAATTTGTTTTAGTGATTTTTACTGCACACTCCCAAACAGGCAGACAACAATGTTGTTGCATGTGTGTGCCAGTTGCTAAAACAACAAAACAATTATGAACAATTTTAGTATTTCATGAACCAGCTGATGGCTTTTAATGAAACTTTCAGAAAGCTTGCTTTTCAGAAAGCAATCATTGGATGCCCAAATACAACTCCTACACTTATAAAGGTAACCCAATTCAAGATGGCTGCCACAGCTAACTGAGCAAAGCCAGAACATAAATGGTTGTACCTGTTAGTTTTACAGGTATTGAGGTAAAATGTGGTGTTGCTGTAGCTACAGTTCATGTCCAACACACGCTTTGAGATCTAACAGTTTGGTCCAGTTCTGTCTTGAAAACTTTGCAATTAATTTTTGGAGTCAACTCAATTTGTCTGTTAGCAAAATATCTCATGAACCACCGAATGCTTTAAAATTAAACTTTGGGAAAACGATCAATAAATATATGTCTACGAGTGATTAACTTTAGGAGTCAACTGAATTTAAAATGGCTTCTGCAGCTAACTGACATTAGAAAACATAAACATGGGTATAATTCAGTCAGTTTTACAGATACTGAGCTGAGATTTGATGTGGTAGTAACTGAGAGTCATTCCCAACGCATACTGTGAGGGCTAACAGATCGTAAAACCTGCAAGAAATTGAATAATACTTTCTACTCTGGCTCTCGCTCAAGGTGGACGCTCCTGCTTTCCCTCTCCTGTTCTCCTTCTGCCTGCGTTGCTCTTTGTGTTTGAAGCTCCTAGTACAAATCTCCCAAACAAAACTTAAGATTATGGTTTTGGTGAGCTGGACTTTCAATGCAATCGACAAAATATTTTCAACAAAATGACAGGGTCCTGGAGAACACTCTTGTCTAGCTGAGACTCATGCTGCGGGGCACGTCAGAGATCCGTGGGGAGTTTGGCAGCTGATATGTCTCTCAGTCCTGTCTCAGGAGGATGCCAAAGACATTTATATATTGGATTTATGATGGCAGGGTTTCTGCTCTTTGGCATTGGAGGCGCTCTGTTTTATCAACTTTTGAAGAAAACTTCAGCAGCAGTTTTAGCCATGGCAAAGCTCTTGAGTCTGTGTGAAGGTTTGGTTCGTGCTATGAGGACTCAAAATCAGCTGATTTACGAGCTAAACCGTAAGACGGAGGTGATTTGTGAGAATCGCAGGCCAACTGCAGCCTCTTGGACTTGTTGCATGTTGGGATCGACCTTGAAGGAGGGCTCATAACACGGATCACTGGGGTGTAATACCCATAAATTTGGCCATTTTGAACTGGAAAGTTCTAGCAAGACTCAAGGCTGACAAGAAAAAACAGTCTGCCTGAAGAAAAATGAACAATTATGGCTTATCTGAATCTGACTCCCCCGTTTGGCCTTGGATACGAGCCAACTATCAAATTTCTCATGGGACATGGGTAACAAGGGACAAAAGCTTTGTCTATCTATCGCATGTGAAGGCGCCTTGCATGGCAGTCGCCGCTACCGGTGTATGAATGTGTGTATGAATGGGTGGATGGTTGGTATTGTAAAGCGCTTTGGGGCTCATCACAGTGGGCTAGAAAGCGCTATATAAATAAGCTCCATTTACCATTTACCATGTGCTTGCTGGTAGAGTTTTTTGTTGTCTCAAATCGTGTCCTGACAGGACAAGATGTGAAGAGATCTTTTTTTGTAATACCACTATCCTCATGGTTTTTCCCTTTTTCTATCTAAAAGTATTCTGATAAAGAATAAGAGGCCACACTTTTCAGCAGCAGCAACGTGCACTCGGCCCATCTTTCGGACGGCTGTACAAACATAATTTCACTGTATTCCCGTACAATGATAGTAAAGCTTATTCTGATTTGGATAATTACTTCGACTTAACCTAAACCCGTCTTTTCTCAGTAATAGATAATTTTATTTTGAAATTCTGCCATGAAACAGGGCAGGTGACATTATACCTTAAAAGAAAATTGGATCTTTATTTTAGATGGTGATTGACTTTGTTGTGCTTAATTTATAGAATGAATAACGTATCTCACATTTTCTTTTATGAAAATTTAAAAAGCAGCCATTATGTGATTTATACAACCTCTGCTCTATATGATGCGATAGAGTGAAGTACGTCTTGCCCTTCTCTGCTTCCCTCTCACTGCACTTGCTGGCAGCATCCTTCAAGCTAAAAGCCATGCCACCTCCATGTTTGCTTGCATCCTCTGCCTTTGTTACACCTCACTGGTGAGCCAACGCAGCTGGCAGCACCTGCGTTCCTGTCCACCGCCTCATCACGGTGACTGCAAATAGTTGTTGTTCTTGTCATGGTCTGACCTTAAGCTGATGAATGCATCAACAGGCGGAATTTTTAAATAAGCCTTCAACATAGCCTTCATTTTTATTAAATTCTGCTCAAAAGCTTTTGTTCTTCTACTGATTACACATTTTTCCCAATTCTATTTACAAGGACAGTAAATTGTTCAAATTGTTGTTTGAAGAATACAACACAAATATTGTTCCAAATGCCAAATTCATAAAAAATGTTTATCACCCATTAATTTTCATGCTCGAGTTTTAGACTCAGCTTCTTCATGACAAAACTCATAGTGGGGACTTCAAATATCTTGTTCAGTAGACAACTCGAGTGGTACTGTTTGGGTTGCTTCTAAACAGTGTTGGACAACCTGAATGGATTAACAGAACAAAAACTAAACTATATCTACGTATTATTTGAAGGATCAACACTGTAAAAACGTGCCTCTAATGGAGCTGAGACAAAGCCACAGTACTTGCTGTATCATACACAGTATGACATCATCTGCAGGTGTTCTGCAAACATACAAAAAGGAGGGATTGTTTTATTTCACAAGG
>JBBPBX010082143.1:4493-15799 GCA_038048925.1 Garcialebias charrua | reverse complement strand
TCCAACACATTTCTTATTAAGCAGACATCTTGAAGACTTCACTCCTGAATGACTTGTCATGTGTCTTTGAAGAGTACGGTTACTGACATAATGCTTACCACACTCAGAGCAGCTCAAAGATTTGTTGACAGTTTTTACCTCTGATTCAGGAGCCCTGCTCTCCTTCCAGTCTTTCATACTGTCTTCATGTTCTGATTCAGAGTCTGATGAGTTCTTTAGCAGAGAGTCAGGACTGGTCATTTCACCATCCTCTTCATCGTCCTCATTAACATCAGTCTGTGAAGAGCTTGAACTGCCTTTGTGAGTCTTTAAATCTGGGTTTCTGTCTGGTAAGTTTTTTTTATCCTTCTCACTCTTTAAAGAAACTTTAGTGACCAAAAACCTGGTATCGGTCTCCTCCATCTTTAGTTTGTCTTCCACC
This sequence comes from Garcialebias charrua, assembly GCA_038048925.1. NCBI lineage: Eukaryota > Metazoa > Chordata > Actinopteri > Cyprinodontiformes > Rivulidae > Garcialebias > Garcialebias charrua. The sequence goes on along the minus strand of JBBPBX010082143.1, from coordinate 15,378 downwards.
AGACTGGTCTCTATGATAAGAGGCTCTGGGTCCTGCTGGTCCACATCAGGCCTTCAGTCTTGAGGAGCTTCTTCTTTCAATCAGCTCTAAAAAGAGGCAGGAACCACTGAGACACATGAACATTAAAGTTAATGTTAGTTCAACACACACACACACTCACGCACACACACACGCACACACACACGCATACACACACGCAAGCGTGCGCACGCACACACGCATACACACACACGCACACACACGCATACACTCACACACGCACGCAAACACACACACACACACACGTATTGCCTCTCATTCAGAATAGTATTAGTTCACACACACACACACACACACACACACACACACGCACGCACACACACACGCACACACGCACACGCACACACACACACACACATTTTTTACCTTTCTGTGGTCGTGTGAGTGTGTGTGCGCCGAGTCTGGACAAGTGTGTGAGAGAGGAAAATAGTTTAAGTTCTACACGGCCACTCATAATGGATGTCGTAGTGAGGCTCAAGAACTTTAAAGTCAGCGCATCAACAACATTCAGACGTAGATCCAGATCTTTAAAAACTCCCTTGTGTTATTGATCTGGACTGATCTGAATTACCTGATGAAGGTTTAAATGCTGCTAACAGTCTTTGCAACAAGCTGCTTTTCTTGCTTGTAGAAGAGACGTTCACATTCACATGACGTCGTTTCAAGTCCGTTAATGTCCACACACAGCTTTGGATTTGTTCACGTCTTTTAACAAGAAAGCCATAACGTTCTCAAACAGGAGGCTGTAACGAGAAGCTAGCTGCTAATGCTACGCGTGCTGCAAGATAATGGCGCCGTGCTGAAACTCGCCTAGGGACTTTAGTTCCGCGGCGCATATAATCTCCATTTAATAACATTTAACAAGTGAAAAAATAACCAAAACGGTACACAGGTGGACCAAACCGAACATGCCGTACCGAAACGGTTCGGTACACCCACGTGTACCGTTACACCACTAATACATTCGCTCAGTTTAAACTTTTGATCTGTGATTTGTGTTCAGTTCTGAATAAAATATTAAATGTTGGCACCTCCACATCATTGCTTTCAGTTTTTATTCACAATTTGTTTAGTGTCCCAACTTCTTTCCAACACACACATACTGCATGAGAAGCAGATATGATAATTTTCCTCAACAAGAAACCATTTCTGATTTTATACTGTACAGTACATGCTGCTAACCTTGACTGGATTGTGCAAGTAAATCTTTTGTATAATAATAATAATAATAATAATAATAATAATAATAATAATAATAATTTTGTTTATTATTCTGCAGCAGGGTAACCCATCAGTGGGAGCTCAGTAACATGACTGCAGCATCAGACACTGGGCATGTGGAAATGCGTTTCCATGAGGTTTTCAAACAAAGCTCTCTTGTAAAAGTGCACCCCTGTGAAAAGAAAACTCATAACATATTGAAGTTCATAAGTTTGATATTTATATACTGTACTGGTTGAAAATAGCCCTGTGAGAAATTCAAAATTCATAGTAAATTTAACAAAAAGGAAAAAGTTCATAGCATTAAAACTCAAATAGAAGTTCAAATTATTTCATCCTGAAAGAACTCTGCCTAACTACTGTAGCTCTTTTATAGCATCCATCCATCCATCCATCCATTTTCTTCCGCTTATCCGGGGTCGGGTCGCGGGGGTAGCAGCCTAAGTAAGGAGGCCCAGACTTCCCTCTCCCCAGCCACTTGGAGCAGCTCCTCTGGGGGAATCCCAAGGCGTTCCCAGGCCAGCCGAGAAACATAGTCCCTCCAGCGTATCCTGGGTCTTCCTCTGGGTCTCCTCCCGGTGGGACATGCCCGGAACACCTCACCAGGGAGGCGTCCAGGAGGCATCCTAACCAGATGCCCGAGCCACCTCAACTGGCTCCTCTCGATGTGGAGAAGCAGCGGCTCTACTCCGAGTCCCTCCCGGATGACTGAGCTTCTCACCCTATCTCTAAGGGAGAGTCCAGACACCCTGCGGAGAAAACTCATTTCAGCCGCTTGTATCCGAGATCTCGTTCTTTCGGTCACAACCCAAAGCTCATGACCATAGATGAGGGTGGGAACGTAGATCGATCGGTAAATTGAGAGCTTTGCCTTTCGACTCAGCTCTCTCTTCACCACGACAGACCGGTACAGCGCCCGCTTCACTGCGGACGCTGCACCTATCCGCCTATCGATCTCACGCTCCAGTTTTCCCTCATTCGTGAACAAGATCCCGAGATACTTAAACTCCTCCACTTGGGGCAGGACCTCCTCCCCGACCCGGAGAGGGCATGCTACCCTTTTCCGGCTCAAGATGTTTTATAACATGATGGAGTTAAACTCAAAGCAGCCTCCTCAGACAAATAGTGTTAACTTATTATTTTTATATGAAAGTTTCTGTTAACTTATTATTTTTATATTTGATTGTTTCTGTTCAGTGCCCTGAGACGACTTCTTTTGTGACTTGGCGCTATACAGTATAAATAAACTGAACTGAATTGACATGTCTTTTTTAACACCACCTACAAAAAGAATCGGAATCGAAACCAAGAATTGGAACCGGAATTACTCAAATTCAAACAATGCCCAACCCTACTGCAGACAAGCAAACAGTTGACGCTGTGACCAGGTGGAACAGTGCATTGGACATGATGGAACGTGTTTAAGAGCAACAACCTATCTCTGCCACTCTCCTTTTACATGACGTACACAGGAATGAAAAAGATCTGTACATGCTAACAGAAAAGGATGTAACAATTGCTGAAGATCTGGTGCAGGTGATGAAACCAATGAAAGAAGCTACACTGGCAATGTTGGAGGACAAGCAACCAACTCTATCTGTCATTGTCCCACTTCTCACTCTGCTTCTGGAGACCATCACCCTCAGCCTTGAAGACTCCAACACAGTGAGGGACTTGAAGGCAACTGTAAAGAATAACTTGGGAACAAGGTATGCTAAGTTTTCTGTCTGTGTTTTTGCAGTACTGTAGTCAGTTTTTTTATTTATTATTATTACCGTACTAGGGGTGTAACGGTACGCTAAAATCACATTTCGGTTCGGTTCAACTACAAGGAGGGCTCGGTTCGGTTTATTTTCGGTACAATTTTTTTTTTTTTGACAAAATAAAGACTTACAAAATGTTTATTTTGAAAATATGCCAAAAATATGTTTGTATTGTATTGTAGTAATAAATAAAAGTGACCCATTTGGATGATATTTTAAATAAACAGCACTCTACAATAAATAAACTATATGAACAATAATACAAATCTTAATAAATACAATAACAGTCAGAACCAGAACAATAAGCAGCAACAGACTGTTTACAATCTAACTAATCAAGTTTTTGTTCAGTAGCAGCAGTGTGGTTGTATTTGTCCTCATTACAGTACTCACAACATCTTCTTGGTGGAACAGGTGCTGGAACAGTTCAGAGTTCAGTTCAGTCATCACACACTTCTTAGCTGCAGGTGGATTTCCCTGAAGTGGATAAGAGAGCAGCTCTGTCACAGACTGGAAATAAAAAACAAGAGGTTAAAAATAAAACAAGTTAATAAGATTATGATTTAAAAAAAAGATTATTTAGATAATAATAATAAAAGAACAATACCTCTTGAACGATTGAATCGCTCACTCTTCATCATCATGGCAGGGCTTTAATCTGGTCCAGGGCTTGTTGACAACATCAGTTAGTTTTTTCATAAAGAGCTGAACTTTTTGAAGTGTTGACGTGATGAATGTCTCATAGCGACGCTCAGCAACTTTAAAGCCTGCGCATATAACAACGTTCAGAGATTCAGAGATTTTAAAACTCATACAGCTTGTGTTATTGCTCTGGACCGCTCTGATTACCTGAAGAAGTAGTTTTAATGCAGCTGTTGTTAGCGCTGTTTCAGCAACAGCTGATGTTTTTTCGTTCACGTTCGGATGACGTAGTTTCCAGCGCGTTCACGTTAGACGTGTTGCTGCTGCAGAGAGCTGCGTCACGCAGCTGCTGCAGAGTCTTCATGAAACAACGTCCACACAAGCTGCATGTGTACAAGTCTTTTAACAAGAAAGCTATAACGTTCACAAACAGGAGACCGCACGAGATGCTAACGGCTAAATGCTGCGCGTGCTGCGCGATAATAGCTCCGTGCTGAAACGCACCCAGGAAATTTTGTTCCGCGGTGCATATATTCCCCTGTTAAGAACGTTTAATGAGTGAAAAAATAACCGTAACGGTACGCAGGTGGACCGAACCGAACGTGGTGTACCGAAACGGTTCGTATACCCACTACAACCGTTACATGCCTATACCGTACTGTTTTATATTTTATATTTTCATTTTCTTATTAGTGGTTAGTTGTAGCAGTTAATGATTTATAGCACAAGCACATTTTTGTTGTATGTGTGCTCTTTTATATATTTATATGCACACCATGCTTATTCTCATACAGTTGTAACTAAATTTGTTAAATGTCTTTAAGATATGATATGCAGAAGGACACTTTGCATGCAGCATCAGCGCTGGATCCTCGCTTTAAGGCTCTTCCATCCCTGGCTGCTAACAAGTGAGATAACACCTTCTTCAGACTGATGACTGATGCTGACACTGCTACAAAATGTGTTTACAAAATTTTTTAACAAGCATGTTTTTTAATTGATAGTTAAAAAAAATTCTTAAAAATAATTATTTTAAATTATATTTCTTCTTATCCATCGTTTCTGTCTTATGCAACAGCAAAAGACTGATGGTACTGATGATGACGAAGGAGCTGAGGAGATGGTGGAAGCAACTTCACACAAGAAGCCCAAGAAATACAGCACCTTGAAATACCATACCATACTATTTATAGAGCACTTAAAATAACAACGAGGCCAACCAAAGTGCTGTACAAACAAACAAAAAACAGGCAAGACATAGGCAACATACAAAATGAAGTAAAAACAGAATATAGACATAAAAACGTTGCAGCTAATAAATATAATGACCAACCTGTGTGAAGCAAACAGGTTTAAACACAGATCATCTGGTGTTGAAAGCTACGGAATAGTAGTGGGTTTTCAAACGGGATTTGAAAACTGAGAGGGAGGGGGCCTGTCTGACAAGCAGAGGTAACTCGTTCCAAAGTCTTGGGCCTGCTACAAAGAAGGTCCTGTCACCTCTGCGCTTAAGATGAGTTCCTGGAACTGTGAGAAGTAACTGGTCCACAGACCTCAGAGAACGTGGTGAGACATACGGCTGTAGCAAATCATAGAGATGGGGGGTTTGGGGGGGGACAGACTGTTCAGCGATTTGTAGACATACAGGAGAATTTTGAACAGAATTCGAAGGTAAACCGGTAGCCAGTGCAGGGAGACCAGGACTGGTGTAATGTGCTCTCTTTTGCCTGTACTGGTTAAAAATCGTGCTGCTGCGTTTTGGACCAGTTGTAGTCATGCAATGGTGGTCAGACTGATACAAAAAGGAGTGAATTGCAGTAATCAAGCCTAGATGTAATAAATGCGTGTATTACTGTCTCCAGGTTATTTTTGGACAATATGGGCTTCAGCTTAGACAGTCGCCTCAAGGCCCCGGCATAGCTCTGCGTACATCAGTACGCCGCTGTACGCCGTACGTACGCAGAGGCACAAGCGTAGAAGGGAAGCTGACTGAGACACGAGTTGTTGTTGTTTTTTTAGCATTTTAGCCAGCAAATATTGCACGCAGACTGGTGGAGGGAGGTGCGCAGTTCTGTTTTGTTGGTTTAAGCGCTCGGTTGTTAAGGGGGCGGGGCGTTCTGACGTATTACGTCATGAAATTAGCATATCATGATATCATTTTTTTGCCCGGGCAAGCTGTTTTTACCGGTATTATCGTGGACGATATGATATGGCCCAACCCTAACAAACAGTGCAAATATGAGAGTAGTGCAAACTGAATGAGCACATGACCGAGAGTTTAGTGAATAACCCGTTTGATGACACAGAGTCCAGTGTTAAAATCTTTGTGTTGTGTGGTAATGTGTGAGAAAGTTTTTTGTGTTAAGGCAGTTCAAATGGGAGGGGAGGCAGAGCAGGCAGAGTGTTTAGCATCCTGACTGCCTGATGAACAGAGCTGTCTCTCAGTCTGCTGGTTCGAGCCTGGAGACTTCTCAGTCTCCTCCCTGATGGCAGCAGTCTGAAGCAGCTGTGTAGTGGGTGTGTGGGATCACCTGCCATGCAGAGGGCTTTCCGAGTGAGGCGGTTGCTGTGTAAGTCCTGCAGTGAGGGGAAGGAGGTGCCGACGATCTTCTCAGCTGCTCTCACGATGCGCTGGAGGCTCTTGCGGCAGGATGCAGTACATGCACCAAACCACACAGTGATGCAGCTTGTCAGGACACTTTCTATGGCACCTCTGTAGAAGGTGCACATGATGGGGGTTGAAGCTCCAGCCCTTTTCAGCTTGCGGAGAAAGTAGAGACGCTGGTGAGCCTTCTTGGCCAGTGCTGCAGTGTTCCTGCTCCAGGACAGGTCCTTGAGACGTGCACTCCCAGGAACTTGGTGCTGTCTACTCTCTCCACTGCGGTGCTGTTGATGGTCAGAGGGGCATGTTGGGCATCCCTCTTCCTGAAGTCCACAACAATCTCCTTTGTCTTCTCCACGTTGAGAGTGAGATTGTTGTGTCTGCACCACAAGGCCAGGCGGCTCACCTCGTTCCTGTAGTCCGTCTCATCGTTGTTGCTGATGAGACCTACCACTGTTGTGTCGTCCGCAAACTTGATGAAGTGGTTGGAGCTGTATGATGGTGTGCAGTCGTGTGTTAGCAGGGTGAATAGAAGGGGGCTCAGCACACATCCTTGTGGGGCTCCTGTGTTCAATGTGATGGTGCTGGATGTGTTATTCCCGACCCGTACTGTCTGTGGTCTCCCGGTCAGGAAGTCTAGCAGCCAGTTACACATTGAGGTGTTCAGCCCCAGACTGTCCAGTTTAAGGATGAGCTGTTGGGGGATGATGGTGTTGAATGCCGAGCTGAAGTCGATGAACAGCATTCTAACATAAGAGTCCTTCGTGTCCAGATGTGTGAGAGCTGTGTGGAGGGCAGAGGAGATGGCATCGTCGGTTGAGCGATTAGGTCGGTATGCAAATTGGAAGGGATCCAGGGAGGCAGGGAGGACAGATGTGATGCTTTTCATGACTAGCCGTTCAAAGCACTTCATCAGGATGGGGGTGAGTGCTACTGGGCGATAGTCATTGAGGCATGCGGGCGTTGCCTTCTTTGGGACAGGGATGATGGTGGTGGCTTTGAAACAGGTGGGGACGATGGCCTGGCTCAGTGAGATGTTAAAGATGTCCGTGAAGACCGTTGCGAGTTCCCCTGCACAGTCCTTCAGCACACGACCAGGTATGTTGTCAGGACCAGAGGCCTTCCGGGCGTTAATCTTGATGAATGATCGCCTTACGCTGTCTGAGGACAGCGCCAGCACCTGGCCATCAGGAGAGGGGGGGAGTTTATGTGCAGGTGTGCTGTTACTTGCCTCAAACCGAGCAAAGAACTCATTCAGTTCATTCAGCGTAGAGGTTGAGCTGTCACAGGTCTGGGGGGATGGTTTGTAGTTTGTGATGGTCTGTATTCCCTGCCACAGACTGCGTGTATCCTTGCTGTCCTTGAAACGGTGAGCTATTTTCCTGGAATACTGCTTCTTGGCCTTTCTGATGCCCCGGGCCAGGTTCTTTCTGGCTGCCCTCAGGCCCACCTGATCTCCCGCTTTGAAGGCAGCATTCCTGGCTTTCAGGAGTCTGTAAACCTCAGCTGTCAGCCATGGCTTCTGATTAGCCCGAACAGTGATGGTTTTGAGGTTGGTTACATCATCAATGCACTTGGTGATGTATGAACATACAGTGTCTGAGTACTCCTGGAGACATGTGTTGTTGTTTGTGGTAGCAGCTTCTTTGAACATACCCCAATCTGTGGTGTCAAAACAGTCCTGGAGTGCCTCTGAAGACCCCTCTGGCCACACTCGTATCTGCTTGCGGACTGGTTTTGTGACTTTCACCAGTGGCCTGTATGCTGGCTTTAGCATAACACAGATATGGTCAGAAGCACCAATGTGGGGGAGGGGGAGGGCTCTGTAGGCATTTTTCATGGTGGTGTAAACTTGGTCCAGTGTGTTGTTTCCTCTTGTTGCAAAGTTTATGTTTCTGTATGTTTTTGGAAATACACTCTTTAAATCTGCTTGGTTGAAATCACCAGCCGTGATGAGAAAAGCATCAGGATGGGCTGTTTGTTGCTCACTGATGTGCAGATATAGTTCATTCAGTGCCTCAACCTCTAACTTTGCAGCTGGAGCTTGGAGGAATATATACTGCAACAATCATGACAGCTGTAAATTCCCTCGGTAAATAGAACGGTCTGCATTTAATAGTCATAAACTCCACTAAAGGTGAGCAATGTTTGTAGACCACAACAGCATCCAGACACCATGCGTTGTTGATGTAAACACACAGCCCCCCTCCGCATGTCTTACCTCCCTCGAGGGTTCGGTCCGCTCTGTAGCATGTTAGCCTCTCGAGCTGAACAGCATGGTCCGGAACGTTGTTGTTAAGCCACGTTTCCGTGAATACAAACACAAAACAGTCTCTCACAGTCTTTTGTGTCGTTCGTAGCAGGCGAATATAATCCAATTTATTGTCCAAGGAGCGCACGTTAGCCAAAACCATGGATGGAATAGCCGGCTTGTCTGGGCTAGCTGCTAGCCTAGCTCTGATACCTCTGCATTTACCCCGCTTCTGTTTCCTGTCATGCCGTTTGTGGCGTTTCCACTGCGGGCGCGATGAAGGGAGGCTCGGTGCTGGCTTCCAGAGCAGGCCGCAGGCATGTAGATGCTCCTCGAGCTCGCTGCTTATTTCCAGATGAGCAGTTTTTCCGACATCAAGCAGGAACTCACGGCTATACTTGCGTTCTTGAACACGTAGACAAGACGAAGATGTGCCGGCAAATTGCGACATGCAGGACAAGACAGACGAAAGCACTGTGTTGCTGGGAGAGAGAGAAGCCGCGGCGTTTGCACGCGCCACCATCTTGTTGCATGTTGTGTTTCCGGAAAATAGCACCAAGTGGCAGCAGGTATAAAGAGAATAGGAGAGGACCCAGGATGGACTCCTGCGGAACCCCCCATTTAAGTGCTGCCGCTGCAGAACTAAAATCTTTGATGGAAACACAAAAGGATCTGTCAGCCAGGTAGGATCTGAACCAACTCAGGGCTGACCCTATGATACCCACCAACCTAGCAATGAGAATCTCATGGTCAGTGTTATCAAAAGTGGATGTAAGATCCAATAGGACAAGCAGCACAGAATCACCGGTGTCTGTGGATAAGAAGATGTCAAAACCTTCAGTAGAGCAGTTTCAGTGCTGTGGAGAGGTTTAAAGCCAGATTGGAATAGGTGAATAATAGTGTGATCCTCCAGGAAGCACTTCAACTGGGACACAACTATTTTTTTCCAGAGGTTTAGAAACAAATGGGAGTCTGGAGACAGGCCTGAAGTTAGATACGACTGAAGGTCAAAGTTTAGTTTTTTCAGGAGAGGTTGAACAGCAGCATGTTTTAAGGTTTTTGGTACCACAGCAGTGGATAAACTGCTATTCAAAATAGCAAGAATGGAAGGACCTAGAGTAGTAAAAACCTCCTTTAGTAGCCGAGGGGGGTACCACATCTAAGGGGGAACCAGATGGGTTTCAAGCTGCACGTGGCCTGCTCTAGAGAAGACAGAGAGATTGGTTCAAAATGGTCAAATACAGCAACAGATTGAGGTGGGATGTATGGATCATGAGTTGGAGAGGAAAACTCTTCTTGGGAAAGTCAAGTTACAAACAGTAAAGGAACACAGACAGAAAAGTCCACCATTGAAGGCTGAAGATGAAATCAGAAGATACAGGGCAGAAGATCCTACTGGGCTCAATGAAAATCATCTAACTTGGTGGACATCTAATGAAAGGGAGTATCCACTGTTGGCTCACTTTGAGAGAAACAATACCTGTGTGACCCAGAGACCAGTACAGGTAGTCCTCAACTTACGACGTAGATCCGTTCCTACGCAGCGTTGTAAACCGATTTTCAACGTAAATCGGAATACACGTACATACTGCACCATATACATGTACAGTACTGTATTACCAAGCACTTAGCCTATCCTAACAAAGTACCCTAAATAATTATCAATAAACATAAGTTTGGGAGCTATAATGAAGGACAAAATGAGTTAATGGCCTACTAGGATGCTGTTGACGATGTTCTCCTCAGTCCATCCGCTGTATTCTTTTTTCCGTTTACAACGTAAAACCGCGTTCACAATACAGTATTCCTCCGCCACTGCAAACTTCCGTACGGCTTCGAGGCGATTCTGGTCCACCATCCGGCGTCTCAGGGGGGGAAAGAGGTACGCGACCAACACCATTTATGGTGGGGGTGGCGTGCTGCTGACCTCAACTCGGGATGTTGTGAGTCGGTGGGCGGAATACTTCGAAGACCTCCTCAATCCTACTGGCACGTCTTCCACTGAGGAAGCGGAGCCTGGGGACTTTGGGTCGGGTTCTCCGATCTCTGGTGCTGAGGTCGCCGAGGTGGTTAAAAAGCTCTGCGGTGGCAAGGCTCCGGGGGTGGATGAGATTCGCCCGGAGTTCCTTAGGGCTCTGGATGTTGTAGGGTTGTGTTGGCTTACGCGACTCTGCAATATCGCGTGGACATCGGGGGCAGTTCCCTTGGATTGGCAGACTGGGGTGGTGGTTCCCCTATTCAAAAAGGGGGACCGTAGGGTGTGTTCCAACTATAGGGGGATCACACTCTTAAGCCTCCCTGGTAAGGTCTATTCAGGGGTTCTGGAGAGGAGGGTCCGTCGGATAGTCGAACCTCGGATTCAGGAGG
>JBBPBX010082142.1:0-15799 GCA_038048925.1 Garcialebias charrua | reverse complement strand
CCTCGTTGTCTGAATGCGTGGCATGCGCCGCAGCACGCCCGCTGTTGTACACTGAGCCGGCTCCCTTGTTCCCAGAGGATACATGGGGGTTTGATTGCATGCTAAACTTGACCAGAACGCAGATGCACGCTAATTGTACAACCTTAAGTGAAGTGTTTCCCTTAGCCGGGAATCACACCAAAGCTGGCCCGTTCCATGCTACAAAACGCAATGATTACTTCTGTTTTAATTTCACGAGTCCAAATGCCAAAATAAATGTGGGCATGATTGACCCAAGCTGGTGCAATCAGACGAGGCCAGCGAGCACAGAAAAAGGGGATAGAAAAGTGATTGGCCCTCTTGTTAGATCGGGCTTATACTACTATTGTGGGGAAAGGAGATTACTCACTCGTATCTTGGACAACACCATTGGACTTTGTGCCATGGTACGTTTGGCAGCTCCTCTGGCTCTGATTGGTCCCAGATTGGAGATCCTGAACGAAACTGATCTCTCTCAAAATAGGAGAAGGAGATCTGCCAACTTTGACCCAACTGTTGGTTCACCTACTTATATTGACTCTATAGGCATTCCGCGAGGTGTGCCAAATGAATACAAACTGGCTGATCAGGTGGCAGCTGGGTTTGAGAGTTTTCCTATCATTTCAGCAGTGTTTCCTGTTACACCCAATAAAAATGTTGACAGGATAAATTATGTGCATTATAATGTTATGCGACTGTCCAATCTCACCAGAGATGCGGTGGAAGGTCTAGCTGAACAACTAGCGCCGACTTCCCTGATGGCGGTTCAGAACAGGATGGCATTGGATATGATTTTGGCGGAACGGGGCGGAGTATGTAGTATGTTTGGTGACCTTTGCTGTACATTTATTCCAAACAACACTGCTCCAGATGGCAAAGTCACAAGAGCCCTAGAAGGCCTGAGAACCCTCTCAGATGAAATGAAAAGTCATTCAGGCCTGGACAACCCACTGGACGATTGGCTGATGAAGATCTTTGGTCCCTGGAAACAGGTGTTCGTATCTATAATGGTATCATTGGCTATTTTCTTAGGCATACTTATAACCTGCGGGTGTTGCTGCGTGCCTTGTTTAAGGTCTTTGACGGTAAGACTCATCACATCCACTCTGGAAAAAAGGGACCCTGAAGTGATGAGACAACTGTTTTTGTTAAAAAACTATAACTTGGAGGATTTTGAAAAAACGGATTAAATATTGTATATATATGCGTTTTAACTGCGGTATTAGGTGTGTGATTTTATTTCTTTTGGGATGGACCTCAGCAGAATGAGGTCCAAAAGGGGGTTTGTTATGAAATAAAATAATTTTGTCTTTGTGTTTTCATTATATCGAAGAGGTTTTTCATACGATGTTAAAAATGATCAAGTTTCTCTCATAAAATGGTAAGGGTTTTCTGAGAGGAGACAGAATGTGAGCATCTACTCATGTGAGGCTTTGGGACTTAAGGAATGCTTGAAGTTGGGTCTCTTCTGGTCTTTGAGTGACTTGTGGCAGGGGGGGCCTTGGTGCCTTTTGTCAGTTTTATGACTTCACAGATTTATATGACTGGCAAGGAGACACTGGCCCCTTTGTTCTGGGTGTTAAGCCACACGTCCCCTCTCAGCCTCATGTGAGTTGGAAGAAAGGTGTCCAGCTCTGAAAACTGTGTTCACTTGAAGGCGCAGAGAACATGGTTGCATAAAACGTAGTAAAACAATTAATACCTTGATCATAAAGCACTTGTGCATTAATTATATAATAGTTGTGAAGTAGTTTTCAATCAGATTAAAAGTAGAACTGTGTAAAGTCAGCCTGTATAAATAAAGGTTGAATGAATGAATATTATCCTTCACTCTTTTACCAAAAAAGAGTTCAGCCAGCTGAAAAAACAAATGGTATTTCCTCTATCAGTTAAGGGGGAGGGAAAATGCCCCACCAGAGAGAGACAAAGAGGGTCTCTGTGATTGGTGGAAGGCAGGAAATATCCTGCAGGAGTATATAAACTTGGGTATCCTCCTCCAGCGATAAGGCAGAAAGGCCCCGGGGTGAAGACTACTGGATTCAGATTAATCAGGTTGTATGAGGTCTCCCTTGAAACACATAAAATGTCTTTTCTTCCACACTCTCTCCCCACTGTCTCCCTGGCTCTCTTTGAACAAATGTAATGATTTTTAGGAATAGGACAAATGTATTCTGTGACTCTTTTTTAAACTTATGATTAATTAAACTGGTTTTTTGGAACTTTAAATTATGAGTGTTTGTCGTGTTTTCAGCGTGTTTTTCCTTTCTGATCCAAAGTGAACCAAATAACGAATTCTGGGGCGGATAAGAATCAAAAAGCCAACAATTGGAGGTTCCTACCGAGATGGTTGCACGCGCGGACAGGAAGGGGCAGAGGAGTCCAGAGCACTGATCACTGACCGGTCACTTCTACAACAAAAAAGGTAGGCAGATTCCTGTTTAAACAAAATCTGTGATTGGGAATTTTATAGGCAAATTTAAACTCAGTGTGTTTGGACTCCATTAAAAGTAGAATTATAAGTTTCTAGCCAAGACTCCAGATCCCAGAGTAAAAACACGCAGTGGTCGAGCATACCTAAAGCCGACGGGCTTTTGGAACAGAGGGATTAGGGGTTTTAGGATAAATAAATAATTTATCCGCCGCCGTTTCCTGTAACTCTGAGACTAAGTTCAACTGTAATCTTGTTAGGGTTTGTGGCTAACTATAAAACAGTGTCAATTAAATCTACTTATAATTTGAGTTTTGATTAAGTGGAGGCGGGATCTGGTGAGGTGGTGTATTTGTATATTACTATGCGTAAATACGTTATAATACACTAGGAATGAAGGTATTGAAATATTAAACCCACAAATAAATTGTAAAGGGTTCATGAGGAGGTCAATATTAATACTGACCTCTTTACCTTAATTAATTTACTTATTCAGATTGAATAGTAAATATTCACGGATTCTGTTCTTTTTCAGTTTACCCAATATTTCTGTGATCTTTATGATGGATAAATAAACAGAGCCATTAAGTGACAATGGACATTAACTTAGTTTGGTATGCCAGTCGACACTACCATTTATTTAAAATAAATCAACTAAATTAACACCATTACACTTGATTGACATGATTTCACTTTCTTTCAATTCAAATACGTCAGCACACTTAAATTTAACACAACAGACATAAATACTAGATGTTAAGCATATTTAGTCTGTGGGCTCTTTAACTTAAAAATAGTTTCCAGCTTAGATTGAGAGGGGAAAGAGTAGGAGGAAAGATTTAAGAAGAAATTATCATGAGCATGATACCAGAGTGACACTTCTCCTCCGACTTCTGCTAAAATCCAGGTACGTTTTGTAAACAGCTCTTTACCTTTTGACGACAGCCCGGTAAGAGGGAAGACCTTGTAGCCTTTCAGATGCACGGATCCTTGTGGGGACCAGTACGATACCTTCAAGCAAGGTTCTGGTTTACGTCTCCAACGTCTCCTGGTTTTGCTTGGTCATCAGAGAATATGTCAGCTTCAGGCTTCTGACTTCAAGATAAACTTATTCCAGGAAGGAATAGACAAAGTTCTTGATCTTACGCTTGTTCGAGGTGGACTCATAACAGCCTGTTATCAGTCCTTAGCTGAAGACGCAGGTCGTTAGCTCTTGACCAAAACGTACTCAGCTCCTTGGGAAAGTTCACATCTCCTTTGAAGTTCCCAGCAACTCTGAAACCTTTAGCAAAAGCTTAGACTAGTACTTAAGGAAGGACCAGTCGAGGAGTTCATTTGTCTTATCAAACCCAAGGTTACAAGCAGCAGCAGAGAGAAATGTTTAGGAAAAAGATAGATAAAGCTGGAGCCCTGCTCATGAGACTGTCTCTGAGTTTCTAAACAAAACCGTCCGGTCTCTGTGACCCGAAGGCTTCACCTTTAAACACAGCAGTGAACACAGTTTAACTCTTACAGAATGACACAGCTTAAAAGCACACATCATGAAAATGACAAAAGTTATTCTTTTGATCACATTAGAATAAAATCAAAGATAGAAATAGTCTCTTTTGGTGACTATATTTATCAGATTATAGCTAAATGAATGATTTTGTAGTAAATGTCTTGCTTTACTGAGTGGTCAGTAAAGGTCATCACTGGACAGTTCGAAAACCCTAGTTTGACCCTGGGTAGGTCCATTACATCTCCCCCCTTTTGGAAGCCATCGCCAGTCCTTGGGGATGGGGTCCAACACGAAAGGAAACCTTGAACTGTCTTTGATCTTGAAGTAATCCAGCAAGTGGAAAAGAAAAATCAAAAATTATAATCCCATAAAGTTTTTGGAAATTCCATACTGTTCGGAGGTAATCCCATTGCGAAAGCTTTTAATCCTTTGGAAAACAAAGTCTGTTAACTCTTGGAAAACAAAGTCTGTGATCCTTTGGAAAACAAAGTCTTATAATCCACAGCGGTAATTCCACAACGATTAGTTTTGTTGATTGATCAGCAACAATTGTTTTCATAATCAGCATGTAGAGGGAATCCCTCGATTGACGCAGAGGAGGAGGCCCTTGGACGAAGGTTGAAGACCAAGCGTTGGAGCTGCAGGTCCCCACATCGAAGGTTGTTGGCTGGTTGGTTTCGTCAGTGCCACTCTGGTTCTATGTGTCATGCAATTATGTGGTTTTTTAAGGTGGGCTTATGATTGGGATTTTACATTAAGCCTTACCTATATGCACCTGGTATGTAAGCTATCATGGTTTAGATCAGCTACACTTACCAATTAAGGGGTGGATCAATTCTGTAAAGTTAGATATAGGGATTTGTACCTATAAAATTTTGGAGGGCTTCTGTAACGAAGGCCTCTAATTCCAAACTATTCCTCCATTCATTACTTAGTTTAGGTTAAACTAAAATAAAAAATGAAATATAGTTTGATCTAAATGTCTGTTGTCTTTTAGACGAACGACGTAGGATTTGGTATTCCTAATAAATTTTGAAGTCTATGGCGAGACTCATCAAAATGAATAGGTAATCTAGAATAGAAACGATCGAATCGGTTCAATTTAGAAATTATGAGACCAGTGTAGTTTATTGTACCTTGAGCAGCTTTAAACTACATTGACTCTTCGACGATTAAGATTTAACAAAACGAACTGCATGTTGGCATAGTTAAATCCATATCATTCATTAACCAATGTTAATACAAAACCTTTTTGGCTGGGAGTGTTCAGAACCAAACAAATCTCAACTAATGACAACAGTAATGACTAAACAACAAGGAAACAACGTTTCACTGCTTCGACACACTCTTGTCGTCAGATTCCAAAGTGCAACACACAAGAAAAACAGGTCTCAACTTTATGACCGAGGTCAAATTAAATCTCGTGGATTTAAACGGTTGTTAAGGTTAGTTTTTTGTTGTGGGTTTTAGGCTTAGCGTTTCTAAGTTCAAATTGGACAATGCGACTTATAGGGTGGGAAATACGGTAGTTTAAACCTGATTAGTTTATTTACTAACTTGTGTTTGGACGACCTTATTATCCCATGAAGTCGGTGAGTTTGTGAGATCTTTGTCTTTTGTGGAGTCATTGAACGCCTTGTAAGGTTTGATCTGATTTCGATGTACCCATTTAGCAATTGGCTCTTTGCGGCCTTTGCTGATTTTGATTTCGTAGACGACTGAGGACACTTTGTCTGTTATCAGATGAGGTCCAGTCCACCTGGGCATTAGTTTGCGGGCGAGAGTTCCGGTCCCGGACTCTCCTTTCCCGGTTGCTGGGGCGAACGTATAGTACCAGACTCTGTCTCCCACTTGGAGTTCATTGTGAGAGGCCTTCTGGTCGTAGTACGCCTTGCGTCCTTCAGCGGATTTTTCCAGGTTTTTCTGGGCGAAAGCAAAAGTGTTTCTGAGGTGTACATTCAAATCTTTCATGTATTGTTGTGTAGTGTAGGCTGTCGCCATGGCGGCGTCGCCTGGTTGGTACAACAGGTGTAGAGGGAGAGTCATTTGTCGACCGGTCATCATCTCGAAGGGAGAGATGCCAGTTGATGTGTGTGGAGTGGCTCTTATGGCCATGAGGACCAGAGGGAGTTTCACGTCCCAGTCCTTGTGGTTTGCAGCCACGTATTTCTTCAAAATACTCACCACAGTTCTGTTTGCTCTCTCTACTTGGCCTGAAGCCTGTGGGTGGTAGCCGACATGAAAGTTGGCCTTGACGCCTAGCGTCTTCCACAGTTCTTTCATCACTTCACCTGTGAAGTGTGTACCTTGGTCTGAGTTCACCCTAAGGGGAAGTCCAAACCTTGAGAATATATGATTCATTAACAACATAGCAGTAGTTTGTGCTGTGTCGTTAGGAGCTGGTAGGCATTCTACCCATTTGGTGAATGCACAGGTTACCGTGAGAAAATATTTATTTCCTCTAGAGCTCTTAGTGAGTGGTCCAACCCAGTCGATCTGGAGGTCAGACCATGGGAATGCAATGCCTCTGCTTTGCAGTGGTGCTCTGTGAAGTGGTCTGGTTGGCTGAAACTGGCCACAGACCACGCACCCTTCAATGTAGTCCTTGACATCCTTTTTCATTCCAGGCCAATAGGCAATTTGTTTTAATGCCGTCAGCGTGGCTTTATCTCCTTTGTGTCCTGCGGACGGGAGATCATGGGCATGAACTAACATCACCCCCCTTTGGTCATGGGGAACCACGAACACAGGTGAGGACGTTGGTCCATGAGCGAAAGTTAAGATGCCCTTGATTAGTTTTAGCTGTTTGCGCAGCTGATAGAGGACCTTAAGGTCTGGATCGGAATCCAGGTCGTCTTTAGACGGACTATTTTTGTTCGGATCAGTCAGGTACAGTATCATGGAGTTGATAGCAGGATCCGACTTCTGTAGTTGGATGATGTCTGGGTCAGTCAGTGCAGGTCGTACAGAGACTGCGTTGTCAGCAGGTCTGGCTGCGGCCTGTGCACGTGTGACTGCCATAACTCTGACTGAAGGTTGTGTTGGCAGAGTCTCGATTAACCAGGAGGGGTCGAAGGACCATAGAGGACCTTCGTCGGCTCCTTCTTTGGCTAAGGAGTCTGCAATGTCATTGTAGTGCTTGTCATCGCCTGGGACTCTAGAATGCCCTGGAACTTTCTTCCAGTAGATCTGTAAGTCGTGTGATGTCACCAAGTGATCACACGCTATGAAAAGCTCTTTGTGTTTGACCACTTTTCTGTCGCTTGTTAGGAAACCGTTCAGTTTCCACACAGCGAGGTGACAAGCGAAACTCAAACGAGCATAGTTAGAGTCAGTGCAGATGACTAGCGTCTTGATGGAGCGTTCTACTACCATCTGGAGAGCTATTAGGATTCCTGCAATCTCAGCGTACTGAGAAGTCTGAGATCCTAATTTGTAGCTGAAAGTTATCTGCTCTTGGTCTTGGAGGAGGACCCCTCCAACACCTGCTCTGCAGATCTTGTCGCGGAGGAATGAAGATCCATCCACGTACAATGTTGTCATATCTTTGCAGATATTGTCATCAAAGAAGTGGTGATTCGGGTCTTCAGTTACTGGGGGTTTTACCTCAACCGGCGGCTGGGTGGCTGGTACATCTTGTGTACACTTCTGGCAGATTGCCAAGTCCGTCCCCAGATGAGACTTCTTGTTTTGACCATAACGTATGTCTAGGTTAAAACTTTGAAGCGCCATGAGCCACGTTGCAACACGTGAGTTTGTCACCACACCATCTCTGATGCGTTCACTGTTAAGAAAAGTCACTGGCTGGTGTTGTGTTTCCACAATGATTTTCTGTCCACCAATGTAGCTGGAGAAATGTTTAACTGCCCACACTGTGGTCAGTAGAGCTTTCTCACAGTCTGAGAATCTCAACTCGGGGCCTGCCATCGTTTTGCTGGCGTAGGCTACTACACGTTTGTCTCTGTCGTGTATCTGGTACAGACCTGCACTTATGCAATGAGCTGAGAAGCCCACTTCCAAGTAAAACTCTTTGTTGTAGTCTGGGTAGACTAAACAAGGGGCTGACTTGATCCTGTTTATAAGAGCGTCCATTGCCTGTTGCTGTTTGTCAGTCCAAACAAATGGTACGTCTTTTTTAAGGAGTTCAGTCAGTGGTTTCGCAAGGTCCGCATAGTTTTCGATGAACTGGTTCGAGTAGTTACACACGCCCAGAAAACTTTGTAGTTCTTTGAGATTGGTGGGGACTTTGAGATTGTCGAGGCCTTGGGTGCGAGTCAGCTGTGGTTGTACTCCGTCAGGACCTACAAGTAGGCCAACGTAGTCCACTTTGGTTCTGCACCATTGGCATTTTGACAGTGATATCTTAGCACCAGCAGTTGTCAGCTGATTCAGAACGTGGTCGATCTCAGCCAAATGTGAGTCCAGTGTTGGCTGCCTCAAAAGGACATCGTCCACGTAGATCAGTGTTCCACGCTCGTGGGCGTCTGGACATGCTTTGTTCAAGAAGATGTTGAACTCTGCAGGTGAGTTAGCGTAGCCAAAGGGACACCTGTTAAAGGTGTATTGACGGCCACCAAAAGTGAAAGCTAGTTTGTACTGGTCCTCGGCGCGCACAGGGATGGTCCAAAAACCAGAGGCGACGTCGAGGGTCGAGAAGTACTTACCATTGATGACCTTGGGCAGTTCCTGTTGGAGTTGCGTCATAGGCCATCTGGATAAGGGAACTTGTTTGTTTAGCTTTCGGTAGTCTATAGTGAGTCTCCACTTACCATTTGGTTTTAACACCGGCCATAAAGGCGCAGAGTAAGTGCTGTTACAGTATCGGATGATACCTTTTTCTAACAGGTCATTAATGATTTCTCTGATAGGTTGATGTGCTGCCAGAGGAATCTTGTACTGTCTGACAAATGCAGGGGGAGCATTAGGCGGGGTTGGGATGCTCACTGTGTGGAGCGTGGTCAACCCACAATCCATCGAGTCAGCTGAGAATGATTTCTCATACTTTAAAAGAACTTTGCGAAGTCTGTCCCTTTCTTCATCAGTTTTCAGGGCGTCGGCTTGGGCGACCACCTGGTCAATCTGTGAAGCAATTGAGAGGGGTTCTTGTTCTTTGGGGAGCTCCATTGAGTCCCTTTCAGTGTCGTGAAACCTGTTTACAGGTAGTGCACTGTAAGTTTGGGGGCATAGACTGTCTCCTTTGTTGAAACCGAACCTGCGGACAGTGTCCTGGTCGGCCTCAGTGGGGGAGAAAAGAGCTATGGCCTGTGTTGGTTTCGTGAACAAGACTTGCCCCGTGTGTTGATTTGGGATCAAGTTTTCTGGGAGTCCTCCCAGAAATGGAATGCTTAGCTCAAAATCATGAAAATCAGTAGAGATCAACCATCCTAGCTGTGTGTTTTTTGGGATCAGTACCTCTTCTGTGCTTGTGTTGCACACAGCAACAGTCGTGGTTCTGCAGTCGAGGGTCACTTGGCATGTGGCCTCCATGGACAGTCCTAAGTTGAAAAACATAGGAGATGGTTGAAAGTATGCCTGTTTTGTGCTAATAGCTTGTCCTTTCATGATGTGACACATCACTGGCTTGTTCATAACCTGTGGTGGTACCGCAGTGTTATGGCTGTTAGCAATCTGACAGACCTCTGGAATGGTCTGTCCAGCTTTAAGGTTCTCTGTGGTCAGCACAGGAGAGTCCTTCGTGGCTGTATCCAGTGACCACAGTACATTGTTGTTGATGTCCACTCGGACACCTAATCTTACCAAAATGTCGGAGCCTATGTAGGTTGCATGTGGTAAGTTCGGGACCACGAGGAACGGGTGATCCAGTTCTCGTTGGTTCCAGATTAGTTTAAGGTCAATGATCCCTTTAGCGGTCATTACCTGTTTATCGTTGGGGTCTAACGAGAAGCGGAAAGCCTTTTTGTTCATTCCGAGACCCAACTGTTTCTTAACCAAGGTTCCAAAGAAAGCTTGGCTGATCGCTGATTTCTCCGTCCAAGGGGACAGAACAGCATCATCGGTGTGGGATCCTTGAATCTCAACACCATTGACTACCTGTGGTAGGTAGTGTTCAGTGAGTGCCAACTGTTTCAGCTCGCAGAGGGGGCTCTCTTGTTGGGCCTCTACTGCCTCACCTGTAGTTGAAGGTTCACCCACAGGGATTGTGCTCTCGTCTGAGCATTCCCTTTTGCCTTCCGCGGTACCTGCCGTTAGACGGTCAGTGTTACTCTGTGTAGGCATATCGATCGGCAGTGGTTGACTCACTCTGGTCCACATTGACTGATCGCCATAATCTATAACCGCGTCGAAGCGGTTTATAAAGTCCTGGCCAACCAAAAATGGGCATGAGTCAACGGTGGACACGTATACCGGGTGGTATAGTGTCGTTACACCAATCTGCATGTGAACCATTGCTATAGCTGTTAGGGTTGTACTCGTCTCCGAGAGACCCTGCAAAACTATAGCACATTCTCTGAGGGGTATTTCCCTGTCAACACCGTTAGCGGCCAGCCGTAGCTCTTCTAACAGTGTGGGTGACATAACGGATATGTCTGCCCCACCATCCAAGAGGGCCTCTTTTCTGAGGACCCCTTCCAACGTGATGGACAGGTAAGCCTTCTTAGCGGGCCCCTTTCTGATAATGTCACACAGGAACTTACCAGGTTTTCTCTGACGTTTATCACGCCTACCCCCGACTGTGTGACCTTCATTTATCAGTACTGTTAGTGCAGACACACATGGGTCTGACTGTTCAGTTCGTGGCGAGCCACTTTCAGCGGTGAGTGAGCTTTCCCCCCCTTGCTCTGACGAGGGTTGCTCAGACTCCGTAACAATGAAGTCATGGTTACAGTCAATGTTTTGTTGACTGTCACATTCTGGACTGTCAATGATTTGACTGTCATTACCCTGATTGTCAGCAACCTGACCATCAGTATCTTTGTGACTGCCAGCAACTGTGGCATTGTTGTTATTTGTGTGCTCTGAGCATCTGTCAACGACAGTGCTGCACAATACTCCAGGCTTGTTATCCTTGCCTGTATCATCCAAATCTTTTAAAAACCGACGTAATTTCTCCATGTCCTCTGGGGACAGAGAATTACGGCCTTTCCTCTGGGACTTTTGCGACTTTTTTCCTGTCTCGGACTGTTCTGTTCGAGGGGTAGGAGGAGCAGGTCCACGGCTCGGGGGTCCCTTCCGGGACCACCCTGGTTTCGGGGGTCCCCTCTGGGACCGCCCTTGGTTCGGGGGTTCCTGCTGGGACCACCCTTGGTTATATGGGTTACCCCTGTACCCATAATCTGTACTCCTTGGACGCGCACCCCCCTTTTGATCCTTTTGTTCACCCTCCGTGTTTTGCCTGAGCCACCCTGGCTTCTTTCTCCAGCGGGTACCCCCACTTTGTGGTTTGTCGGGTTGAAAGGTCTGATTCTTTTCGCCTGTCGGTGGATAGGGAGCTGGTGCTCGCGTCCCTTCCAGTTCCAGCGATTGGGGTTCGACTCTCGCACTCGTGAACACCTCTACGGGTGTTCTGCATTCCATGCGGGCCTCGAAAACATTTACGGCGCATTGTTTCATTTCCTTGATGGTTTTGTCTCTGAAATTAGCCATCACTTGTACTGACTCTTTTATATCAGGGTGGAGGTTTTTACCGAAAAGGTATTTAAAACCTACTTCGTCCTCCATGCCCGGTTCATTGCGATTACCAAAGAAAGCCTGGAACATTCTCTGGTAATATGCCTGTGGATGCTCTTTCTTACCTTGCACGACCTTCTCGGCATCAGGGTAGCCACCAGGCCCCATGTTTGGAGTGAACTCTCGTATAAGAGTATCACGCAACAGTTTGTAATCTGTTTTCATGGCGTCTGGTTGGCGATCAATGAAGGCATATACAGGCCAGTCTGCGGTGAGCCTGATCAGTGCAATTTTATCCTCAGCAGTAGCATTTGGAAAATTACCCAGTTGGAAGTCAAGAGAGTCTAGGTAGGTCTTTGTATGGATTGAACCCAACGGCCCTGGCTCAAAGCGTTGAATGTATCTAGAAAGCTTCTGGAGTTCAGGTATTGGAATAGAAAGGTTAGCACCATTGCTATTCCCATTTACCTGTGATCCATGTGCAGGTGTTGTTGTTGAGGACGCAAGTCCCTGCTCCGACTGGCGGGTCTTAACAGGTACGGTGAGCAATTCTGCATTACCGCGTGGAGGTGGTGGGGGTGTGAAGCCTTGAGACTGCTTTGCCACAACATCCACCCATCTTTCCCTTTCTTTAAAAAGGTTTTCTTTAGTTAAGGTCAGTTCCACCTTACTTTCAGTCACTTCTCTGCGTAAACAATCAACTTCAGTTTGTAGCGCTGTGCACTGTTCACTGAGTTTTTTATTTTCCTCGAATTGAGTGCTCTCTTTTAGTTGTTCTTTTAATCTATCATACTCAATTTTCAACCTTGTGCACAGGTTGTGGGTTTCTTCTCTTTTTTCCTTGTTCTCTTGTAATTCTCTAGACAGCGATTGTATTTCTTGCTGTAATTTTTCATTCTCCCTGACAGACTCGTCATATTTTCGTCCTCTGGAACGAATGTTTTCCTCATATGACTGTGTTTGCGACTGTATTTCATTTTTTAAACGTTCAGTCTCTGTATTTGTCGTTTTCTGGTATGACACAAAATCTGAAGTGGTACCTTCGTGTTTAGTTTTCTCATCAGCCAGTTTCTCCTCAAGGTCCACACACCTCTCCACTTCATGGTCCAGTCTGGCCTTCAACAGAAGGGCCAATTTGGCTAGACGGTCGGCGCTGAGCTTTTTCCCATCTTTTTTGAGTATGCTTGTTGTTAGATTTTCTAACTCTGTGTTCAGAGTCGAGGTGTCCATTGCTGCTATCTCCTCACCATACTTCACGAGGGGTTTAGTTAGCAGCTTTAAGGCATTATCAACACAATCTGTGTCCTCTGACTCAGTGTCTGAATCCTCCTGCGCTGGGATTTTCTCCTCACCATCAGCATCCTTCAAGGATGAGGATGGTACAACGTCATCTGATTGTGTATCCATATTTGTTTTGAGTCTGTAAAAATCAACAAGCTGGTACATGCGGGTGTTAATCTTCAGAGATGTGAAGATCTTAATGTGGAAATGCTCTGTTCTCTATAATTTTTTATTTTTATTTAATTTGAAAATCAAATAAAAATTGCTGTTTTGAGTGTTATTCTAAATCTCTTCAGTATTTAAAATGAGCATAAATTGTCCGTCTGTACCTTTGTTATTCTAAAATTTTTATTTAAAATAAACAGGAGTTTTTGTTTGCGTACAGAACAATTTTAAAAGCTGGTAATTTCACCATAAAAATGCTGACTTTTTTATGATGTTGTTGAGAAAACTCATCTGTCAACGTCTTTTAACCAACAGGAGGCAGCTTCGAGTCTTAATGTTTGTTATCACGAGGAGACTAAATTTTTCATTCAGTATTTAAACTAAAACTACCTTTTAGAGTTAGTTTCTAGTGTGTTCGTGATAAACGCTCGAACTACGGTCTTGTCAGAGACAAATTTATGTTGTTAGACAGTTTAGATGGCTTAAATTGAGTTTTTTAAACTTTTAGTGAAATCTCTTTTCACCGTGTGTGTGTGAACCTGCACCTGGAAATGACGACACAAATAGGCGGGTCGACGCAGCGCGTCACCAGCTCTGCTGTGCTGAGCGAGGCGGAGCTCGCTACACAGATACGTGACGTCAACCAATCAATCACAGCGGTTGTAGTTCATTCCAAGCATTCATGGTAAACGTAGTTTTCTTACCTTCGCCCAATGTAGTACCGGAAATGACGACAAAGTGGGTTGGTCGCAACGGCGTGCGTTCCCACTACAGCGAATCAGCGCTCGCTACGAGTGATTGACAGCTCACAGCTCTCGTTTCATCCAATCACAGCTCATAAACAAACGTGTACTTGGACACGTAGCTCTAACGTTAGCTCAGCACCGCAGACCACAACCTTATAGACTCTTAAAACAACTCAAACGCTACAAATTAACTTTCCAAAATTCTGAAACATGCGGCGAACACACCTAGACAGGCCAACTTAGTTACGCTCAGTAACACAGCACTGCAGCTGTTGAACAAACACGGACTCTCTCGGAGCGCGTCAAGGTCGGTTCCGGTCCACTTTGTCGTGGATCAGAAACTCGGGTCTGAACAGAACCACTATCCGACAACGTTCTAACAGTAATATGCTTCTTTGACCTGCTCTAAAATGTAAAATACCACAACAGCAATCTTGTAGATGTTAAATTAGCTTTCAGGCTTTTGACTCGGCGGTCAAACAAAGCTTTGTGCCGGAGTCTGTGCGTGAACTGGGCCGAACCGGAACCAGAACCCCCCCACAGACCACGGGCTGACAGAACTTCACCTAAAAGCTCCCACAGCGTCTTAAGGAGTTGAACAATAACAATCTCTCAGCTTCAAATGATAAAAACATGCAGAATCTGCCTGCTTTGAACACTTCCAGCCAAAATCATTATCCTCAGAGTTTAAAACTTGGATCCACTTATGCAAACATGACGTTACAGTTCATGACTGAGACCACAGATATCAATAAACTTTCAGAACCACGTACGAGGCCACCAGATGTAAGGGGTTAATGAGGAGGTCAATATTAATACTGACCTCTTTACCTTAATTAATTTACTTATTCAGATTGAATAGTAAATATTCACGGATTCTGTTCTTTTTCAGTTTACCCAATATTTCTGTGATCTTTATGATGGATAAATAAACAGAGCCATTAAGTGACAATGGACATTAACTTAGTTTGGTATGCCAGTCGACACTACCATTTATTTAAAATAAATCAACTAAATTAACACCATTACACTTGATTGACATGATTTCACTTTCTTTCAATTCAAATACGTCAGCACACTTAAATTTAACACAACAGACATAAATACTAGATGTTAAGCATATTTAGTCTGTGGGCTCTTTAACTTAAAAATAGTTTCCAGCTTAGATTGAGAGGGGAAAGAGTAGGAGGAAAGATTTAAGAAGAAATTATCATGAGCATGATACCAGAGTGACACTTCTCCTCCGACTTCTGCTAAAATCCAGGTACGTTTTGTAAACAGCTCTTTACCTTTTGACGACAGCCCGGTAAGAGGGAAGACCTTGTAGCCTTTCAGATGCACGGATCCTTGTGGGGACCAGTACGATACCTTCAAGCAAGGTTCTGGTTTACGTCTCCAACGTCTCCTGGTTTTGCTTGGTCATCAGAGAATATGTCAGCTTCAGGCTTCTGACTTCAAGATAAACTTATTCCAGGAAGGAATAGACAAAGTTCTTGATCTTACGCTTGTTCGAGGTGGACTCATAACAGCCTGTTATCAGTCCTTAGCTGAAGACGCAGGTCGTTAGCTCTTGACCAAAACGTACTCAGCTCCTTGGGAAAGTTCACATCTCCTTTGAAGTTCCCAGCAACTCTGAAACCTTTAGCAAAAGCTTAGACTAGTACTTAAGGAAGGACCAGTCGAGGAGTTCATTTGTCTTATCAAACCCAAGGTTACAAGCAGCAGCAGAGAGAAATGTTTAGGAAAAAGATAGATAAAGCTGGAGCCCTGCTCATGAGACTGTCTCTGAGTTTCTAAACAAAACCGTCCGGTCTCTGTGACCCGAAGGCTTCACCTTTAAACACAGCAGTGAACACAGTTTAACTCTTACAGAATGACACAGCTTAAAAGCACACATCATGAAAATGACAAAAGTTATTCTTTTGATCACATTAGAATAAAATCAAAGATAGAAATAGTCTCTTTTGGTGACTATATTTATCAGATTATAGCTAAATGAATGATTTTGTAGTAAATGTCTTGCTTTACTGA
>JBBPBX010082141.1:0-15799 GCA_038048925.1 Garcialebias charrua | reverse complement strand
TTTGATACATCTGGATTTTTTGTGCGTACGCTGTTTTCTGGATTTGACCGTACGTCACTTTTCAGTAAGAAGTCCACGCAAGTCTTTGTACATGAGGCCCCTGATCACTAGCCGCGTGCATCTCCACACCTGCTGTCATCTGCGGTGAAGGAAGTATCTGACGCTACAAAAGCTGAAGCGAGCAGCACGTTCAATTAAAATAGCCTTGTTCTATATTTTTCTAAATAATTTTACTCTAAAAATATTTTTGTTCATCTGTATAATAGCCTATCTTTAGAGTTGATATTTTAGGCTATTCTTTTTGTTTGCCAATATCCATTTGGTGAAACAAGAGATCTTATATCTTCCTTTCATTACGTTTTTAAAACTATCATGTCAAATTGATTTGCTTACAAAAGCAGTGACAGCAGGTTCGGGCCTGTAATTATAGCTACCGTACTCTGTCGGTTTCGGGTGAGACTGAGAAAAAAAAAAGATACGGGTTTGGACCAGGCTGGGTTGTATTTTTTAGGCCTGAACGCAACTCTAGTTTGGCATATATTTGAGATATTTTCGGTTCGGGCCTGTAATTACAGTTAATCCATCAGTTTCAGGTCGGGCTCGGAAAATATGATACAGTTTGATACAGGTTTGGGCTGGGGCAGGCCTGATTTTTTTAGGCTATTCTTTTTGTATGCTAATATCCATTTGGTGAAACAAGAGATCTTATATCTTCCTTTCATTACGTTTGTAAAACTATCATGTCAAACTGAGTTGCTTACAAAAGCAGTAAAAGCTTTTTAAAAAAAGTCTTTTTTTTTCAGGTTTGGTCCTGTAATTACAGTTACTCTGTCGGTTTCGAGTGAGACTGGGAAAAAATGATACTGGTTTGGGCTGGGCCGCGTCGTATTTTTAGGCCTGAATGCAACTCTAGTTTGGCATATATCTTAGATCTTTTAGCGTACCGTTTGGCGTTCTTTTAGCGTATGGGGGCTGAGCTGGTGTAAGGGCAGGGCAGCCGACTCGGGACCCAAAGGTCCTGGGTTTGATCTCCGATCATTGCACATCTCGTTGTGTCTATGAGCAAGATACACTAAATCCCCAGTTGATCCCCGGGCACTTTCCATAGTTGCCCACTGCTCCACCTGGTGGTGGATGGGTTAAAAGCAGAGCCAATTTCACCATTGTATGGGAACACACAATGATGACAATACATAACACATTTATTATTATTATTATTATTATATTAGATCCTTATATACTGATTCTTTTAATACTTTATATGTTTGCAATTTTTGGTGTAACTGGGACACTAAGTACATAATTTCATTCCACTTCATGTACGGAGGTCAGTGCCCGATAAAGTCACGTGATAAAGTCAGTGAGAGCGGGGGTGATGAAGAGGAAGATCGTTAGAAGAGGAGAGCAGAACGAGGCTAGGTGTGCAGAGGAGCAGGTCCAGAACCAGCATTAGTTCTGAGCTCTACAGAACAGAGGAGGATCTGGATGTTGTTGACCCAGAGGCTGGACCAATGGAGGAAAATACACTTTTTAAAAACTTACAGTAAAATAAATATTTTGTCAATAAAGAAAAATAATGTGGAGATTTTAAACAAAAACCCTACAAGCATTAAAATAAAAATCTTCTAAATTAGATATATTTATTTGAGGTCGACAGTTTAATTAAGAATGTTGATTTTCCCTCTGAGGATCATGAATAGCTAAAGTTAAAGGGTTAAAAATGTCTAATTCAAATGAGATAATAAAGTCTGTAGTTAAATAAAACAGGTTTTTGAGCTGCATGCATTCAGCTGGGAGCTGCAAAATAAAGAATAAAGATCAATTCATTGTGAAATGATTCTTTATGTTTTTGTTTTTTCATTTTAAGTGGGGCAAATCACTTATATTAAAAGCAAACTCATGGAAGTTGCTGCTGTAATCTGATACTTATAATAACCATGTAACTTTCTATGATCCCAGATTTATAACAGGTGTGTGGCCATAGTGCGCACTACTGATGTTGCTCATAGTGGTCCTCAGTGTGCTCAGAGCTTGTGTGTATGCCCAGACACATGAAAAATTAGAGGGAACATTGCATGCACTCACTCCTTTACATATGGCGACAGCCTCCTTTGACATGGACTTGGGATAGGACACATGATGCTCCATTATGGACTGAAACAACTCGTCCTCGTCTTCGCCGTCAAACGGAGGCTGCAGAGAAACAGGAGTGAGGAAGAAGCAGCATGGGAAGAACAAACGGTAAACACAGCTAGAAGAATGAATCTGGTCTGACTTCTGTTATGAAGTGGTGCTATATATATAATAATAAAGAAGTCACATTTATTTCATATTTTTAATACAAAAAAAAAGAGTTATATAGTCACAAGTTAACAAATCACCCTTTACTGCACAATAAAAATACTTTAATGCAACTATTGAGAGTCTTTGGCTTATCAACTCATGGTAGTAAATAAAACAATAACAATAAAATATAGACACAAATATGCATTCATGGACCAACCTGTCCGGCCAACATCTCATACAGCAAAACACCAAAGGCCCACCAGTCCACAGACTTTCCATAAGGCTGGTAGGCTATAATCTGAAAGAAATACCTCGTTAACTTGCATTCATCCTCCCAAAATTGAAAATGTCAATTTAAAACATAACCTAAAGGATATACAGTAAGATCACATTTAAACTCATACTTGAACCAGCCAACAACGATACTGCTGTGATTAATGAGCATGAATCAGCTGTGCCTCACTCACTTCAGGAGCGATGTAGTCTGGAGTGCCACAGAACGTCTTGGTTGTGATTCCATCGTTCATATTTTCTTTACACATGCCAAAGTCCGCTATCTTAATATGGCCTTCGCAGTCCAGCATCACGTTGTCCAGCTTCAGGTCTCTACAGAAAAATCAAGCAATGGTTTAAAAAAATAGTTGTCTGTTTATGTGTTTTATAGGAAGCTATAGCTCTAGATGCCTTTTGGACATGTACCGGTACTGCAGTTCAAGTCTAAAATTAACGTTGGGTTTGATTACCCTGATGCATGCTCAAGGTTTGATTGTGTTTTTGAATAGCTAGACACAATGTTTGCAAGCGTGTCTGAAGATTAAAGTTGAAAAGCACACCTTGATCTCACAGCTAAAGTTTAGTCGGCTCAACACTGAGGAAGATTTAGGTTTGTTGTGAACGGGGATTCATGGTCTTTCTGTCGTCTGTATTTACCTGCAGTTGACAGCAATCAAAGCTAACTCAGTTTGGAGAACCAGCGAGAAGAGTGGATTTTCATAACCCACGATTCAGAAAGGCACATTCCGAACTTTGTAAACTCAAAGCTTAAACAATTTAAACAGTTAAAATAAATGTTTCATTTTGGGTGAAAAACTGTTTGCTGGTTCTTTGCACTAAGCTTACCAAGTTTGCTAAGAATCCGAGGTAAACGTTATTTTCTTTTTTTTCTTCCTTCAGCTTTACCCTCTTCAGGGGTCACCACAGAGTCATCCTCCATCTCTCTCTGTCCTCACTCCAGCTACCTCCATGTCCTCTAACTGCATCCATATATTTCCTCTTTGTCTTTTTTATGGCTGACTGAGTCAATATGTTCATGGTTGTGTGTGAAATATGTATAACACACACACTTTTTGTGGACTTTGCATTGACTTCCATTCATTTTCTATAGCCTAACCCTGACCTTTACCCTAAACCTAACCATTACTAGTATATGCCTAGCCTGGTTAAAACCAGACCCTGGTCCTTCACTTCGCTTCGAACTAGGGTCTGGACTTTCTCCATTGTGAAACGATTCTTGCTGGAGGCGTTGGCCTCTGCTGAGGAACAAAACCATTGGATCTTAGAAAAATTTTGAACAAGGAAAAGCATTCTGCTCCCTCCCCTCAGAGCCATATATGGCTGCTCCCCCGTGCTCTGTTAAACTTGACAACTGCTCCGCCTCCTGCAGCTTTTTCTCTCGCTGCCGGCTGCCGCGCTGCATATTCTGTGTTTATATGTTAATAAAACGTTTTAATAAAATAAAATAAAACCATGGATCGCTGGTCCAGCTCACCAGAAGACCAGAAAATCTGATGGGACTCGGGCAGCAACGTAAAACCCGAGTTTAATTCTCTCGTGACAACCTCAGTCATTTCCTTGTTCATTTCACTCAGCGGAGGGAGAGGAGGAGAAGGAGGAGGGAGGAGGGAGCGATTACTTGACTTTTGGGGAAAAAAAACAAAAGAAAACTCCAGATAAGGGATTAAGATGGGGAAATTAATAAATTTGTGTCACATATAAAACAGTCCTGCATCGCTTTGCATCGCTTTGAATGAGAACATGCGGCTGCTCGCTGGCTGCGCTGGGACAGGTGGGGGCGTGGGTTAGGGGCCAAAAACTCCGCCCCTTCTGTTCTCTGATTGGTCCGGTCAAAAATCTACCGGAGAAATCGTTGTCTATGGGAGAAATCCCAGACTGTGCAGTGAAGGGAAATGAGAATTGAGCGGAGCTGTGCAGGAAGGCGAGGGCCAGGCTAGTATATGCCTAACTGTAACCCTAGCCCGGCCACAATTCCCACCTTAGTCCTAAACCTAACCCCTAACCCCCCAACGAGACTGGCTTTGGCCCCATAAAGAGCAGTTGGTTCCCACAATGCATGATTTTTTTTGTAAAATTGGTCCTTACAAGGTAACCTGAAACCAAAACGCAGAGGTTAGAGAAGGAGGGCCGGTGATCGGAAAGTCGCCAGTTGAACTACCTGGACCGACAGCATCAAAATGAGGGTGGAAAAGCTGATCCAACCCCCCCCGCATTTGACCCACTCTGGGCCCTTGAGCAAGGCCCTTAACCCCCACCATCTGGTCCCAAATTGGTCTGTCTTGAAAATGGATCCTCGTGACTCAATGAGACTACTTGTGCAAATAAAGGATAAATAAAAATAAACACACACCTCCTCTTTTTCTCTTTCCACAACTAAAAGAGTTACAGGTTTACAGTCTTGTTTCCTGTCTTTAAATATGATCCCAGCCAAGTTTGGTTTATTATTATTGCTATGCATTCACTTTGTTCAGTATGTCAGTGTGGAAGTATGAAAGTTACCTGTAGATGATGCTCTTTTGATGGAGGAAAAAAAGACCGATGGCTATCTCAGCAGCGTAGAAGCTACAGAAGCAACACAGAACCAACAGCACCAATTAGAGGAAGGCTGAGAGAAAGGACAACAGAGGGGCAATTAGTGTGCGAGTGTGTGTGAGCATAAAGGTCAATGCTGTCTCCTCAGAGCCAGCGAGCAGCTGATAAGATCAACAAGAGGGCTCTCTACAGACTGACCACGCAGTGAGCTGTTTGCA
The DNA here is from genome assembly GCA_038048925.1 of Garcialebias charrua. Taxonomy (NCBI): domain Eukaryota; kingdom Metazoa; phylum Chordata; class Actinopteri; order Cyprinodontiformes; family Rivulidae; genus Garcialebias; species Garcialebias charrua. The sequence continues at coordinate 10,469 of JBBPBX010082141.1, read as the reverse complement.
TTGTTGCTCACAATCGATGTCTTTGTGAAGTGCACATGAAAAATATGTCTGGGAGGCGTTCTGAAACATGCAGAGTTGTTTTAGAGGTTGTTAGACATTATTGTTTTCTGACACGAAACTGGCATTCAGATGAACATTGTTACAATTCAAAACAAACATCCATCCACTATCTTTACCCGCTTCTTGCTGTTCAGGTCGTGGGGGTCACTGGTACCCATGTCCAGCCATCACTGTGCAAGAGGTGGGGGACACCCTGGACAGGTCTCCAGTCCATCACAGGGACACATAAATGCAAATATTACAAGATTTTACACAGAGTTCACGTTCAAGGCAACATCTTTAACTATAGAGGAAGATAAACAGACTTGAGTCTAGAAACTCAAAACTTTATAGAAACAATGGCCCTCATGCACGAACATGTTCGTATTTTTATCCTAAATTTCTCCTACTTTTGTTCGTACGAAGCGTTCGTACGAACATGCCACGTCAGATTCAACAAACTCTTCTATCCACAGGAAAAGTGTGTAAATGGCTGCGCAAATATGATGAATCCCACCTGTTCTATCAACCTGCGCGTGCACGCGGAGAGGTTATTTACATAATTCCCACCCCTCAAAACACCATATAAGGCTACGTTTCCTGCCTCAGAGGCAAAACGTGTTCGTTCATAAAATGACAGCGAAAAGTAAAAAAGAAGAACTCTACCGGTGCGGAGATTGAAGTTCTGCTCTCTGAGGTCAAGAAAAGAAAGTCTGTCCTTATTAGCAGCGTCACTCATGGGAGTAAATGACCAACTAAAGCCAAAGAATGTTTGTTTATAAGAAATGTGGACCTTGATATATACACGCGACCTGGTGGCACACTGGATAAAGCATTGCACTGCTTATCGAGACCTCGTGGGTTCGAGTCCCACGAGGTATGACTGTTTTTTTTTCTTTCTTTAGATTATTTATTCATTCCAGATTAAAAAGACTTTATGCTTCATTTCTTGTTGTATTGTAAATAGTTTTCTTGTGTTTTTTAAATCTGGAATGAATTAAAAGGAGAAAAAAAAACGTCCCATGTGGGACTCGAACCCATAAGGTTCGGCACTGCGACGCAACGCTTTACTGATTGAGCTATCTGAGCTCTATGACTGTGACAGGAGGAGGTCAATGTAAAGTCTGCGTTACCGAAGTCTGCGTTACCGAGACAAATTAAACTTAAATTAATTCATAATTTAAGTTGGTTTCAGTTTGAGATCTTCATATTGATATTGTAGTGTTAGAAAACGGCATTGATAACAAATTGATTTTAATTTAAATACTTTAATCCGTTAGTCATTATTACATTTAAAATTATAATTCGACTTCAAACAGAACCTATTGTCAAGAACAATTGTGGTGCGTGACTTTTTTAAACTCTAAATATTTTCTAGATAACGAAATATGAAGTTATTAGTGGAGAAATTCCGTCTGGAAGACAGCAGACTGACGCTCCTAAAATATACGACAGGTCCGGACCACTCGTAAATTTTGTTCGTATCTGAAAAAAATCGTAGGATACGAAAACATTGTTGAATGCCGCAAATGATCCTAAATCACTCGTACGCACAGTTTAAGAACAAATCTGTGCGTACGAACGGTTCGTGCATGAGTGTCAATAAATCTAAAGCTGGATAATGTATTTTTTGTGCTGATATGTTTCGTCCGTCATCCAATGGACTTCTTATGTGAGGAGCCACCAAAACAAAACTGATTCTCCACCAACAGCATATTCCAGAGGAAGAAAAGAGTTTGCTAGTGCTAAGATGGCCTCTGGGGCCCGCCCTCTCCTCTGGGGCCCGCCCTCTCCCTCATCAACTCCTCTGAGACAGTCATGCTAAAATGGTTCAAAACACCAAAGTTCATGCTCAATAATCCAGGTATACAATGACATGACTGTCTCAGAGGAGTTGACGAAGGAGAGGGCGGGCCCTAGAGGCCATCTTAGCACAGCAAACTGTTTTTTTTTGTCACTAGGAAGTATGCTGTTGGTGGAGAATCTGTTTTGTTTTATGAAGGATGAAACGTCTCAGCACAAAAAAGAAACCGTCCAGATGACCTGACTGAACATTGTTGGATTGTATACCTGGATTACTGAGCATGAAGTTTGGAACAAATCTAAAGTTTCATATTACCGGTAATCACTTTTTGACAACCTCTTGGTCAAATACAGAACCTTATGCTGGGTACCCACTGCACCGGTGTCGGGCGGCTGAAGCGGCCGGTTTACATTCAAAGTCTATGGGGAGACGCGTGGAGTCGCGGCGAACTGTGAAGTGGCACGTTTTTAGTGATTGAAGCGGCGCGACGGCACGCTGCAGTTCCTTTCCACGCACGCGCGCGTCCAAAGCAAACCTACGCATCGAGCCGCCAACGCCATAAAATTCGATCTCTGGTGGCTCGACGCGTCCAGCTAACAGTCGGGAGAGCCTCTGCTATGCGACAATGGGACTTTTTTTTTTGACTTTTTAAACTTACCCAACGAGCCTCCATGAATTGGAACCAAACTCCGGTAAGAAACGTGGCATTTTAACCAGTTACAGCTGTCCACTCCAGCGTTTGATCACCCCAAACATAAAAAAACGTTTTAATCTCACCAAAGACTCTCGGAGCTGCAGTAGTCTGAGCTGCAGTAAACAACTGACCCGGAAAACAAGCTAGACCCCCTCCCCTCTGCTTCCCCCTAGTGCGCGTCATCAGACGGTCTTCAGTGGCTATGTGGGGACGTGACAAGCGGCCAAAAGGGGGCGGCAGGAGCGTTCTGACAAGTTTGGTGGGGACCAGGCATTAGACATGTGGCATGGTGGTGCAGTTGGTAGAGCTGCTACCTCTTGGCGAGTACCTGTAGGTTGCTGGATCGAATCCCAAACCAGGAACCTATCTGCATGGGGTTTGTATGTTCTTTACATGTGTGGGTTTTCCCCAGTTTCCTCCCACAGGCTAACTCTAAATGGTCCTTAGGTGTCAGGGAGCATGTGAAAGTTTCTCTCATTTGTCTCTATGTGTCCCTGTGATGGACTTGGATCTGTCCAGAGTGTCCCCCACCTCTCGCACAGTGACTGCTGGACATGGGCACCAGTGACCCTCGCGACCCAAGAAGGCTGAGATAATGGGTGGATGAATATGTTTTACATTTATGTAATGAACCTACACACAAATACAGTACATAAATTTGAAATTAGTGCATGTGTGTTTACTACATTCTTTGAAACAATAAGTTTTCTGAAGCTGCTAATCACATTCAGAAGTTAAAAAATAGCTAATTTAAATCCCAGTATTTGCACCACATGATCTCTGAACGCTGTACAGTATTCAACAAACAAGCTGTAATCTCTCTAAATACATTTGAACAAATGCTAAGTGCTAAATACATAGCACTTTGTGATTTTCATTAATGAAAAGTGCGTTATAAATTGAATTCATTATTATTATTATTATTATTATTATTAACAAAGTCCTGGTGAAGTGTCAAGAAATTCATTCAACCTTTATGTAAACAGAGAAGTCATATTGAGCCTCAAAGACTCATTTACAAGTGAGATCTGTTGGACAGACAATAAAAGTGGTGAAAAATGACACATAGGGTTTGGAGACAAAAAAAATCCTAACACATTTTTTACCTCTGTTTGAAGGGAAAAAATGTGGTGATGAAAAAAGTATTGCACACAAGCACATAGTGACGCCGACATTACGCAGAGGGCAGGGGGACTCAAAGGTGGTTGAGCAGCCAGCTCATAGATCTGTGCACACTCATGGGGGGGAGCTGCCAAGGACATCCAGAGGCGAGATGTCACGGTTTGTGTGGGATGAGGGATGAGCCCCGAGGTGCAGACAGGTAGACTTACAGAGGCACGAGTAGAAATCAAAAAATACTTTAATAAGACAAAATCAAAACACTGACGAGGCAGTACAAAACAAAACCTAATACGGACGCTCTAACTGTGGCTGGAGTACTAACACAAAACATACAGACGAGATGTACTCACGAGACCAAGGAGCTGGGACACGACACACCAGGGAACAGGGACAATGACCCGACAATGAGACACACATGAACGCTGACTAATATACATGTCTCAATTAACGATGAACACAAACACCTGAGACGCAGACCAGAGATGCAGAGCTGACAGACCAACAGAGGAACAGACACAGGATGTAAGGAGGGAGACAGGCCAACAGAGGAGCCATCCTTACAGTACACCCCCTCAAAGACGCCCCCCGGCGTCCCCAAAGAACACCCCCAAAAAACAGGGAGGGCAGAGGGAGGAACCGCAGGGACAGTGGGCACGAGAAAACACAAGGACAGGGGACAAAACACAAGGACAACAAACCAAAAACCGACAGGAACAGGGCCTGGGACAAAAGCTAAATACAAAAACTAAACCTAGAAAACTAACGAGCACCCAAACATCGAGGCCAGGACGTCGACCTCGGGCAAGGACCCCTCAGGTGGGCGACCGGGAGACCGTCCATCGCGCAGGACCCCGTCTGGTGGACGACCGGGAGGCCGTCCATCCTGCAGAGACACGTCAGGCGGGCGACCCGGAGGCCTTCCATCGAGCAGGAGCTTCCGTTGATGACGAGGCCTCAGGACAGTTGAAGACAAGGGTGGGACCCTCCAGGGCCCACCCAGAACAGGAAGCGAGGGAGGCGCCCTCCAGGGCCCTCCCAGAACAGGAACTATGCCAGTAGGTGCACAGGCGTTTTCGACGGGACCACCTCCGTCGGCAGAGCCACGTTCAACAGGAGCTCCATCATGCGGTGCAACGGCGCTAAGCGATGAGACGTCAGACGAGACGCCTTCGGGCGTGGAGACGTCAGACGAGACGCCTTCGGGCGTGGAGACGTCAGACGAGACGTCTTCGGGCGTGGAGACGTCAGACGATACGCCTTCGGGCGTTGAGATGTCAGACGAGACGCCTTCGGGCGTTGAGACGTCAGACGAGACGCTTTCGGGCGTTGAGACGTCAGACGAGACGCCCTCGGGCATTGAGACGTCTTTGGGCATTGAGACGTCAGACGAGACGTCTTCGGGCGGCGAGGAGACGTCAGCTGCTCCTTCGAGCGGCGAGGAGATGTTAGCTGCTTCTTCGAGCGGCGAGGAGACGTCTTCTGGAGCCGGATCAAGGAGAGACAGGTCAAACAAAAAAAGATCAGACGGGAGGCCTGGACACCATCCAGCAAGCAGAGGCCGGTCAGGCAGGCGGTTGAGAGGTCGTCCATTAGGCCCTTCAGACGGAAACAGGACAGGAACAAGAGTTTCAGGTAGGTCGGCGCCCTCTGGAGCCAGAGGCAGGGTAGCGCCCTCTGGTTGCGAGACCTTCGGACAGCAGAAGATGTGGATGGCAACCTCCATTGATGTGGAGGCATCCATTGACGTGGAGGCATCAGCAGTGAGTGGAACCTCCATCGACGTGGAGGCGTCGACGGTGAGTGAACCCTTTGTAGGCGATGTGAAAGCAGGACCCTCTGCAGGCGATGCTGGAGATGCAGCGTCCTCTGTGGATGCTGGAGACGCAGCGTCCTCTGTGGACGATGCGGAAACAGGACCCTCTGTAGAGGCTGGGGAGACAAACTCAAAAACAAACAACTCATCCTTCAGGGCTTTAGCCAAAGTCAACATCTGAGTGAGACCTGGGTTAGGTTTTAAACAAGGACTGTTATTAATAATGTCTTCAATAATGGAGTAAGTCCTATATTTATAATGAGGGTCCGGGCTATTGATAGCAGCATAAATCAGTCTGTTTATCTGCTGTAGAGTGAGATCGGCCTCAGATCTCTGTCCCACAGCGACCCCCGTGGTCGGGGTGGGATCGGCATGCTCCTCTTCAGAGCGGGAGCTCGAACACTCCTGTGAAACAGTTTTGTGAAGAGGCTTCCTCTCGGTTGTCTGACGTGCAGGAGCCTCTGTGTCTCCTGCAGACGTGTTATGGGAGACCCCATACTCCCCCCTCCGCGCATGTCTCTCATGAGACGTCACAGAGCAAGGGAGCTCCCCCATCGAAATCCTCCCCGGCTTTTCTGACAGCGTGGGAGACTTACGGGGGAAGACGGGCTGAAACCCGGAAATGCGTGTCTTCGCCGGTCGCCGCCTCCTCCGGCGGCCTCGTGTCTCTGGAGCTGGAAACGGCAGGAGTCCTTCCGGATCCGGATCCGAATCCGAATCGTCGTCGGACACCCACCACAGCGAGATGGCTCGTGCAGGAGTGAAAGAAGTAAACTGGTCGGAGCGGACGTCTCCACGTTTCCTCCTCGCTCGCTTCGCGACCAGCAGCGGAGACTGTTCCAGCCCGGGTCTATGGCTGCTCCAAGCGGGTTCAGTTCTAAAACCGCCAACTCTGATGACTGCAGCTTCCCTCTGAGCTGACGCAGACATCTTCTGCCTCTGGGTAAGTCCGAATCACCTGTTTGCGGGACTCAAAATGGTCGGGTCATTTCTGTCATGGTTCGTGTGGGATGAGGGATGAGCCCAGAGGTGCAGACAGGTAGACTTACAGAGGCACGAGTAGAAATCAAAAAAATACTTTAATAAGACAAAATCAAAACACTGACGAGGCAGTACAAAAACAAAACCTAATACGGACGCTCTAACTGTGGCTGGAGTACTAACACAAAACATACAGACGAGATGTACTCACGAGACCAAGGAGCTGGGACACGACACACCAGGGAACAGGGACAATGACCCGACAATGAGACACTCATGAACGCTGACTAATATACACTTCTCAATTAACGATGAACACAAACACCTGAGACGCAGACCAGAGACGCAGAGCTGACAGACCAACAGAGGATGTAAGGAGGGAGACAGACCAACAGAGGAGCCATCCTTACACGAGAGTCCTGAATTGATGAAAGAATGTTTATTCAGCTGTGCTCCTCTGAAAAAGTCAGTGGAATTACTCAGTAGCAAGTTTGGGGCGTGAGAGCATCAAGTATGGCGTCTAAATCATGTCAATTCCCGCAAGAACAGTTTAGAAAACTTCTCAGGCGTGTTGAGATAAGACGGCCTATCAAGGCCAGTCGGGGAGCCGAATGTCAGATAAACATGATTGTTTTGGGAACAGGCAGAACTTTAATGACATCTACCTTCAGTTTGTGTCGGTCCACTCGCTTCCAAAATGTTCAAATTAAAATGACCACACCAATGGAACGTGCCTTAGAAAATCCCCGAGATCTAATCCATTCAGCCAAAAGTCTGGGTTTTCGAAACATGAACCCAGCCATCATGTAAGGCAGGCAGCCTGACCAGATCCAGATCTTCTGCCGATGTCTTCCTTGTTTGTTGATAGACCAGGAACCAGCTAAATCCCAAAAGCAGGAACCAGTTGTCATAAATCCAATTAAATATGTGTCCTTAAGATCCACAGATGACAGCAGAGATAGACACGTCATCAAGTCTTCCAAGTCGATGAGATATCCAGCTGTGTGCATGCCAACAGGGCAAATTGGCTCGCCTACAGCCTGTCTTCTTGTTGAAGAAATGTTATCAGTTGTGTTGAGGGACCAACTGACCAAATTGAAGTCCAGTTATGATTCGGAAGATTTTGAAGAAGAGAGGCTCTCAGACAGTTTCACAGACAAGACAAAGCAAAAGCAAAGCGGAGACCGAGAGGAGACATCTGCCCTTGAGAAGAGCAAGTGGTTTAAAATATAAATACATAATTTTTTTCTGATTACTTTGAAAAGCACAAACAAACAAAAAAAAGAAAGAAAGAAAGAAATGATACTTGGTTTAATCAAATAATTTTTTATTTTTACCAAGACACCAGTGGTGCTGTCAAATTATGTATCATTTAGTAGGTAACATCATAAATTCAGACTAAAATATAATTTGTGCAAAAAGAAGAACAAAATGTCCAAATGTATCCAACATCACTGATAGAATTGAAATCACCAGGCTCACAGTAGAGCACAGTGGTGGCAGCATCATGCTGAGGGTATTTTGATTTAGTGTTGTAGTACTCGAGACCGGTTTTGGTCTTGAGACCGATCTCAAGACCACTTTTTGATGGTCTTGGTCTTGTCTCGGACTCGACCGCATTAGGACTCTGGATTTTATTTCAAGACCAGTCAAAACCACAATGGTGGAAATATCACTGAATTGCCAGAATATTGTCCAGTTTATTTCTTAACAGCTTTGTTTTTATTGGACGCAAAACATACTGGTTCAAATCCAAGCGATAACATGACTCAGCTGGGGCAACAACATCACCAGCCTGCGGTGTTGCCAGATTGGGCGGTTTTCATTCTGATTTTGCTGGGAACTCTGGGAAGATTTTTTTTGGATTGTTGCTTTTTGCCACATATTGTTAAATTAGCTTGGCTTGTACTGATGTGCATCCATGTTCAAACATTAAATACAGTACAGTACTGTATACTGTAACAGTATATTGATTGGGCACATTTGTGTGATGTGGCAGTTTTTAACAGATTTTTGGGCTGGAAAACCTCAACTCTATTTGGCAACACTAGTCACTCCAAGAAAGTGAGAAGTGATTGTCTGGGCGCAGGAGATGTCTGCCAAATCTTCAGTTATAAAATTTGGCTATTTCACTCACAAAGAATATACGTACTTGTAACTAATATTCATTTATGTAACTTTTTAGGTGTATATCTACTACTTTACTGAAACCACTGTGCAACTTACCTGTATATGTTATCCTTGGTCTTGAGTATAGACTTATGAAGAGTGTTTTGTCACTGCAGTTTTTTAAGACTTGGCATGTGATGAAACTGTGTCCAATTTAACAGTTGTGTAATTTTATTGTTGAATCCACTGAATGTCTGATTTCTTTGTTATGTAGCTTTGGAAATTTATAAAAGCTGATATATTCATTCAAAAGCAAACAAAGTTGCAGTACTGTATGTAACTTTTATAAAAAAATATTTTATAATAATTTTTTTAAATTTTATTTATTTTATTTGAGGTCTTGGTCTTGACTTGGTCTCGGACCCCAAAAGTCTTGGTCTTGTCTTGGTCTATGTATTGTACACTGGTCTTGGTCTTGTCTTGGTCTATGTATTGTACACTGGTCTTGGTCTTGACTTGGTCTATGTATTGTACACTGGTCTTGGTCTTGTCTTGGTCTCGGGTTAGGTGGTCTTGGACACAACACTATTTGATCATTAGCTTGTCCTCTGGAATAATCAGAATTGATTCAGTGCCCTGAGACGACTTCTGTTGTGACTTGGTGCTATATAAATAAACTGAACTGAATTGAAAGAAAATAATTTAATCGTTTTGCATATGTCAGTCAGTAAGGGTGGGAGGAGGTTCTTCAATCAACATGACAGCAACTCATAATCCTCTACAAAAACAACATTTGAGAAGTTTAATAAATAAAAAAAAGTTAATGTTTTGAAATGACCTAATAGAAGGCAAGCTATTAAACAAATCAAGACTTTGTTGGATAGGTTATAGTAAAGCACCAGAACCAGTCTAAACTACAGCACACCATCTCCCATCAGCCCTGCTGAGCGGGTGTTCCTCCACATTTGTTCATCTCAAGTGTTTTTTTGTTTTTCCTGAGGAGAGAGGGTGCTCCCTCGTGAGCATCTTTCCCTGCTCACTGACACTACAGTATTCTGTGTGCTTGCAGGGCAAAAATAATAAGAAGAAGTAGAAGAAGAAAGTCACCCGGGAAGGTGGATTTTCTCCTCACAGACATCGTTTCACACACATGCACCTGGCTGTGACGTGTGCAGCTTTTGGGAACTAATTAAACAGCATGCTGGTGGCTCGTTCCCAGAGAATCAAAAAGAATCACTAAACTGTATAACATCTGCACCATCTCTTTAGTATTAGGGGTTTGAATGAGGTGTACTCACACAGCGTGGGGCTCTTTGAACCTGCCAGCCTGTTGGATCTGATACATAAGGTCTCCACCATTGATGTACTCCATGACAAAATACAGACGGTCCTAGGAGAGACAAAAGGGCAGATACATTACTGCAGAGGTTATCCAGAGGTAGATGGGTCGCGTGAGATAAAACCAGGAGACAGAAGCTGAAAACAAATAACAGAAGTAAAAACAGGAGGATTAGAAAGGAGGAAGAAGATGGAGAGAAAGAGGTGACCGGGTAGTTGTAAGTGCTTCCAATCAGTCTTCGGCCGACATCAATTTAAGAACCTATTGTCTTCTGTTATCTACAGAAATTGCCAATAAGGTTCAGTTTGTGGGAAATTTAAAGTGATTTGATGAGTGTGAGTGTGTTCAGGACAAAATATAGTGCCTGCACTGCCTGATAAGTCTTAGAAACGGCTGTTTGAGTGCCGTTTGTGCATCCTGTGTGTTTAATTAAACTGTTTCTATATGTGCACTAGGAGCAATGTACAATACATATAGGGATGTGTGTGACATCTGTATGGTACATTTAATGGACAAAGCCCTCCTTTGGTGAGAGAATTGTTGCTGGGTAGGATGTTGTCTGTGTGTG
>JBBPBX010082140.1:0-15800 GCA_038048925.1 Garcialebias charrua | reverse complement strand
TTAAATTCCAACCTTTTTAAAAATAGTCGTGCAGATAAACGGTGGGACGGGCAGAGCAGAGCAGAGCGGGGAGGGGGGGACCATCATGCCAGGCAGGGCCCATAAACTCTCCAAAAGAAAACGAGAGCCAACAACAGGAATCCTGAGCTCGCAAATAGCACAGTTAACGTCTCCGAGGGGAATAATAAGAGCATGTCTTGTACATGCCTCTGACAGATTTCTGTCCCATGCTCCTGTGCCCTTCACATTTTTGGCACTCGCTTTTTATCATGAAGCAGACTGAGGAATGAGTCAGGGGAAAAAATGCAACATGTAAGGTCCTGTTACACCAAGCTATTTTTTATATGAATAATCTAATCTATAATCTGTGGGCTTTATCAAGCTTAGAGGTCAAGACGTTCATGTTTTCTCTGAAAAACTTCAGTTTCAGAGAAAACGAGTGCAGTTGTGACCACGGATGGACAAAGTAGAAATGCAACAGGTTCACCTAAAAACTGTGTCATGTAAACAAGGCCTGCGCACGCACCTTAGAGAGATCAGTGACATTATGTGAAGAAGAAAAAGGTTTTCTGCAGTTATAATACATAAGCGTGCGCGACCAACCAGTAAAAATAACAGCTTACCTGTACACTAAACTGAGGAAAGTAAGCCAAGCATCGGTTTCATTAATATGACATAAAAAGACTAAAACTTCTATCTAAACATTGGTTGTGTGGCCTTCAGACAGTGAAACCCTGATGGATCGGCACATACAAATGTTCTTGTTTGGGTTCCCTGTTTACACGGACACTGTGTGGGGGAAACGCAACTTTTGGGTATGTTAATTAGGTTGAAAGTTTTGCGTTGACATGGGCGAATTCTGTGGATACGACTCTCTCCCCCCCACCCCCCGTACTCATGAATTTACTGTAGTTACCATGCTGGGCCATTAGATGGCGCTGTGATTTTTGGAACCTTCACCACTGCGCATGTGTGCAGCCTGGGGTAAACAGAGCACACGAGGCAGCCTGTTTTCCTCTCTGGCTAAAAGTTCAGCTACTACAAGTTGTTGTCAACAAGTTAACAACAAGGTAAAGCTGGAATTTGGATAAGAGTCAACAGATTTGACACCAAGTGGGGCCGCTTCATCTGCGCACCAGTTGCTGACTGGACCGGAACCGAGTCAACATGTCTGACTTTACTCCGTGAGAATCAGCTGATTTACAGCAGCGCTACAAGGTAAACCATGTTCTTAATAATCTTTCCTTGTGTTTAGTTCGATCACAGAACAACCAACTGAGGTTTTATTTTTATTTTTTTCCTGCGAGGTCGAAGCTGTTCCACGAAGCGGACCGGCGGTTCGGATGTGGGTCCAGTGGGATGAAAACAACAGAGTCCAGTTCATTAAAGTTCGGTTAACGTGTTTTTAAAAGTGTTCAATTTAATTCTCAGTGTTTGTGACATGAGTTTGTGGTGTTGAATAAACAAATAAATAAAAAATCAACCTGGTGTCTTCATTTTCAGCAGCATGTTAGGCATGACGTAACGAGTCCAGATAGCTTCATTTAGCTCAGATAAATTTAAATATCTCCCACGCTAACATAAATACTGTTTATTATTGTTAAACTGTTAATATATAGCACATTTAGTATGTTATAGTGCAGCGTGACACGTGAAATGTCCGACTGCCTCGTTAACAGACAACTGGATCCAGGCAGCTGGCTCTCTTCCAACACAGATGCAGGTAAGGTGTAGAATAATTAAATATGAGAATCAAAATATATTCCATCAGCTATAGTTCAGAAAGTGGTGCGTGTGTCCACTGTCCAGTCCACCGCCATTGTTAAAATGCCGGCTGTCTGCGCGTGCGTGCTGCGTGCATGTGTTCAAATAAAAGCTCCACGGGAGATGTTTACATTATCAACGGGGGTCTGCGAAAAACTTCCACCTTGAGAGCAGGGTCAGAAAAGTATCGGAGTCAAAGAGGGGGGCCAGCAGCGTCGTGTAGGCGATAAGCAAAGTCGCAAAGAGAAAGTAGCGGTTACACTCAAAATACGCGCCGTGTAAACAGGCCCTTTAAGGAAATGAAAGCTGTGAGAACTCTGCCGCGTTGTATTGTTTAAACGCCGCTGCCGGCTGAACACAATGCTGCTTGTTTCACACTTAACAGTTCGTATGTGTGTGCGTGAAGGTGTGTAGGAGGTTGTGTTTCTGCATGAGGTTGTGATGGGATGAGAGAGTTCAAGTCATGTGAATGTGTGGGAGGGAGTCTCTTGTTCTCCTCACTCTCATTTAAACCGAAAATAAGACTCGGGTATCAAACGATTAAACACAGGGTGAGAATGAGAAATCTGCCCCAACAGATGAATTAATGCATTTGTTCATTGTTAACTGCAGTGAACTTCTGCATTAATCAGTTTGTGTTCCTGTAACTTTGCCTGAAAACAATTGTTTCAAACCTAACCTCTTAAAGCTCCACTGACATCATCTTTTAACTTTTCAAAAAATGGCACAACATATATAAATATTAAGATTGACCCCTGACCGTTTTTGCTAAAATAATGTTAAATGAATGAAAATTTCTCTCAAGAATAGTTTAAAATTAGCGCTGTTTTTTTACACGGTAAATACGGGTTTTCCGGTCACGTGTTTGTGACGTCAGATAAAGGAATTTGCTCCAAGCGCACATTGAATACAATGTAGAAAATATAAACGCATCCGTCGAATTTAGCCATCTAAAACTGTAGATATTAGCGATTTAGCTTCAGTTCGTGAAGCAGAAGTTATTTTGAGTGATAAAAAACAAACAGCAATGTTTCATTTCTCCGTGTTGCTAGTTCTGTTTTCAGGAAAGGTTGCACATCCATGTAGTGAGCACCAGATGTCAGCAAAGCTATCGTGAACTCTTACAGAGCTCTGTAATGTAGAAATATATAAACGTATCCGTCGAATTTAGCCATTTAAAACATCAGATATTAGCGAATTGGCTTCAGTTCGTGAAGCAGAAGTTATTTAGAGTGATAAACAACAAACAGCAATGTTTCATTTCTCCGTGTTGCTGTTTCTTTTACAGGAAAGGTTGCACATTCATGAAGTGAGCCCTTTAGCTTTGCTGACATCTGGTGCTCACTACATGGATGTGCAACCTTTCCTGAAAACAGAACTAGCAACACGGAGAAATGAAACATTGCTGTTTGTTTTTTATCACTCAAAATAACTTCTGCTTCACGAACTGAAGCTAAATCGCTAATATCTACAGTTTTAGATGGCTAAATTCGACGGATGCGTTTATATTTTCTACATTGTATTCAATGTGCGCTTGGAGCAAATTCCTTTATCTGACGTCACAAACACGTGACCGGAAAACCCGTATTTACCGTGTAAAAAAACAGCGCTAATTTTAAACTATTCTTGAGAGAAATTTTCATTCATTTAACATTATTTTAGCAAAAACGGTCAGGGGTCAATCTTAATATTTATATATGTTGTGCCATTTTTTGAAAAGTTAAAAGATGATGTCAGTGGAGCTTTAAAATTTAGATTTATAGATTTTTTGACATCTAGCAATTTGTCAATAATGTAGCTATTCCAACTGAACTACGGAGCCACTTTAACACAATTTCAATGTCTTATTGTCACAAAGAAATGTCTGCAATGATCACCTTAAAACACATCTGGGTAAATAAAATAATCTAGTGATGCCGCTATGTGTGTCCCATTTTATGGCATGCAGTTAAATATTTTATCCCTTTAAATATTCTTTTTTTGTCTTGGACTATGGGGGGGTTCGGGGCCTGGAGGATCGCCGTGGGCGGGGCTGGCATTGCGCTCCCCCTGGGGCTGCTTGGGCTCGGGTGTCCTGTCGGCGGGGCGCGGGCTGGGCCGGATCTTGGATGTCTGCTACTTTCCACCCCAGAACGAATGGGGCTACCTCCTGGGTTTGGATGTGGGCTGCCCCATGTAGGGGGCAGGTACATGTCTTGGACCTGGGGGGTATAGAGTGTGTATCGGGATTATGAATGGAACGTGTCGTTATTGTTTGTCTTTCTGTGAGTGAGGGTGAGGATGAGGGTGGATCTGAATGAGTGTGTCTGTGTATGAATGTTTGTCAGGCTGGGACTTGGGCTGCCCCCTCTCTGATACATCTGAGGCTACTCAGTGTCGCGCTCCTGCCGCGTGGCCCCCTGGTGGGTGTTCCTTTGCCTGCGGGCGTGCTTGGGGCCCTCACTGTCTGGGGTTGGGCGCTTGGGCGTGTGTCGGCTCGGCCTGGTGGCTGCCTGGTGGGGCTCGGGTCTTCTGGTCCTGTCAGGTCTGGTCCTGGGGGGTGGGCGTCCCCGGTGCCCGGGCCTCGGTGTCCGGCCCTGGGGCTGCGTTGGTGCAGTGGGCTCCAGCGGGGACCTGTGAATTTGTCGCTGCTGACCCCGGGGGGTCATTGTGTGTAGTCACTGGTGGGGCTTCTCTTGTTCTCCCCTTTGGTTGGATCTGGGGAGTTGGTGAGTGGCTCGTCCTGTTCGGGTGGCCCTGGGGACTCTGGGCTCGGGGTCCTTCTTGGGGTCTTGGGCTCTGGTTGCCCCTTTGCCTGCCTCGGGCCTTGGGGGGGGGATCTCTGATGCCTCACAGTTGCTTTTGAATGTTCTATTGGAGAAAACTTTTTCACTTATGCATGCTCACAACCACACGCAAATGGATGCAGGGATGTATATGTAGATATATGCAGATATGTAGATGGGTATATGAATGAATATGAATGTATATGTATTAGGGGTGAACGATTAATCGCATTTGCGATTATCTCGCGATATGTTAAAACGCGATTCTCTAATCGCACGGGCTGCGATTTGACTGGTCACGTGACTTGGTAGTGAGCCGCTCTGGCCGCGCGCAGCTCTGAATGGAGCAAAACAGAGAGAGCAGGGAGGAGGAGACTGTACGCTCCAACACAGTTGCTTCAGGCTGGACAGAAGTCAGAAAAGTTATAAATTCAGGTAAGTTAACTCACTTAAACGTGTATCTGATCTTAGAGGCTGAAACACCGAGACCACGGGAGATAAACAGAGCTCGAGCTGGTCATGTGACCGGGTCTGTTGTTGACGGTGCTCTGTTAGCAACTAGCTCCGCAAGCTAACGTTCCGCTTGAAAAAGCGCATTATCTGATTTAAAAAAAAAAAAACAGTTGTGTCGTTAGTGATATGAATTAATACAGAACCAGTAAAAATAATCGCATTTTATATCGCAATTTATAGAAAAAAATCGCAATTAGATTATTTTCCAAAATCGTTCAGCCCTAATATGTATGTATACTGTATATATTTGTAGGTATGGTATGTATATTTATGGAAATATACTGCAAGGTCATAAATGTTATTAGTCTTTATGCATGTGTTGCTGTGTTCTGTCATGTACTTTGCAGGATTGCAGACGGAGGTTGGGTGTGTTTGCCTTGTGCTTTTTTGTGGATAATTGTTGTGTTTTTTTGTCTTACTTTCTGTCTTTCCTTTCCTTTCTCTCTATTAAAAAAAATAAAAATTCATATCGGAGTGAGAGGATGGCTATAAGGTGAGAAGGGAGGCCATCTATAAAAGGAAAAAAAAAAAAAAAGATTTTTTTTTTTTTTTTTTTAAACATACAGAAATCAAAAGTGTAAACATGACTGTTTTTTGCTCAACTTCCTGAAACTACCGGTAAATGCAAATCATCAGAGCTGACCCTTAACAGAACTCTCAGTTACTTCATCTTTTTTCTATACTCCACTTTTTTTAGCTCAGTCCTCACCTCCTTCTACAGGTGTGCAGTGGAGAGCATCCTGTGCTCCAGCATCAACATGTGGCATGGAGGCTGCACAGCTGCAGAAAGAAAAGCTTTGCAGAGAGTGGTGAAGGCTGCACAGAAGTCTGTTGGAGTCAGCCTCCCCACCATCAGACATCTACACCTCCAGATGCTGGAAGAGGGCCACCTGCATCATGAAGGACTCCACTCACCCAGCACACACACTTTTTGCCCTGCTACCCTCAGGCAAAAGGTTGAGGAGCATTAAGTGCAGAACCACTAGACTGAGGAACAGCTTCTACCCTGAAGCTGTTAAGACTCATGAATCCCTAACCAGGATCATCACTGTGAGAAAAAAAATCCCTGTAATGCCAATTGATTGTTGATATGTGCTGCTGACTATCCATGCTGCTGATCTCATGCTGCTGATTTATTTCATGCTACTTTATTCATTCATACTCATCTGCTCACAGACTCATGTTCATGCTGCTGTTGTTTGGCGTATTGTACTATTAATGCTTAGCGTAATCTTAGTTTAGCCGTATTTCTTAGTTCGTATCTTTGATCTCATTACCGTTTTTCTTTAATACCGTATACTTTGTTGAATGTAACCTGGTCCCTGTGTACACAATTTTGTTCCAACACATGTACCACATGATGTAAATGACAATGTTTCTTTATTGTCATTGCTTTCAGGCAAAGTTACAGGAACACAAACTGACTAATGCAGAAGTTCACTGCGGTTAACAATGAACAAATGCATTAGATCATCTGTTGGGGCAGATTTCTCAACCCGTGTTTAATCATTTGATACAAGAGTCATATTTTCAGTTTAAATGAGAGTGACAAGAACAAGAGGCTTTTGCCCGCTGACATTTTGAAATTTTGCTCGGGTAGGCGCACGTGACGTCTGCAACATCATCACGTTGTGCTGCCGCTGCAGGCAAAAACAGCGGTTTTTATATCGGCGAGTTATTTAATGGAATGGCTGATGTCTGATATTGAAATTTAACTCAATATCAGCCGATACCATGCCGATAATATTGCGCATCCCTAAAAGAAACCTACACCTTCTGCCCTGGCAATTGAGTAGTGAAGATGCTCATTTATCTAAAAGGGAAAACACTTTAGTAACATTATGTTAAATGGAGCTTAATGGAGCTTGCTTTCCAGCCCCCTGTGAGAAGCCCCAAAGCGCTTTACAATACCAACCATCCACCCATTCATTCACACATTCATACACCGGTAGTGGTAGCCTACCTTGCAAGGTGCCATCCAGACCTACTGGGAGCAACTCGGGGTTAAGTGTCTTGCCCAGGGACACAACGACACATGGTGGGCGGACGCGGGATTTGAACCTCCAACCATCCGATCGGGGGTCGACTGCCATTACCACTGTGCCACGGCCGCCCCAATGTTACATGAATTTAGCTACAAAGCCAAACTTGCCAGATCATCTACCACTGCGTTATGATGAGCCTTTGTTGGACGGGCCACTGAAATCGCTTGTACAGAATAAGACGATGATGATCGCTCACTCGTGGTAAAAACAACACATTTTTGTGATATTTACTTAGCTTTTTAAAACTGGTTTCAAATTATTATGTGGAAATGTTAAAAATTAGTGCAAATAATTTATAACAAATTATATAAATTATTGTGGCAGGCATGTTTGGGTAATGAAAAAAATGTGATGTGGTATTTTTATCTGTTTTTATTGCCCTGATTGCCAGATTTTGTTCTGTTGAGAGTTGTATTAGATGTTTCTACATTAATAGTCTTGCCCTGAGCCAAGTTGACCAGCTCCTGTTACACACACACAAAAAAGGAATTTGGTCACATTTCTTCATCTTAACATGTGTGTGCAGAAAAATCCAGGTGGCTCTTAGTAAACGGGGGAAATCCCGAGGTATCAGGATGAATTTTCTTCCAGGTTCACACACGCATGAGCTGACTTTCACTGAAGTGGAGCAAAAACCAAAAAATAAATAAAAATAAAACAATACATGACCATGCTAAAGGGCCTAGCTGTCTCACCAAAGGAGGTGTGGAGCAGAGAGACTGGTTTGTTTTGACAAAAAAAAAAAAAAAAAAAACTAGCAGGGCCACCATCCCCCGTGCCTTATAAGGCAGTGTTTCTTTCCAGCAAGCACGCTGAAGCTGAGACTTCAGCTGCTGCTCGCCTGAGAGCAACCAAACTGCACGCCAGAGATGAAGCAGATTATCAGGTTGGTTCTCCAAGAACAGGACGAGCAGGGGTTACTACCCCCGCCGTCCCGTCTCCCTTAAAGAACTACATACTGAAGGAAACAAGTCTCATAACCACGGAGGGGAACTGAGATAAAAGACGTAAAAAGAAAAGTCGTACATTTTAGGAGGGGAATGCAGAAATAGAAGAACACAAAACAGTGGTTGGATGAGAAAGCAAAAAATGCCGAGTAGAATAAGGAGAAAATAAGAGAAACATGAGGTTCTCCAAAGAACTGAGAGAACATCACATCATCCATATGCACTTAAGCTCTGTACATTAAAAGTTATCATTCATTCATTCATTCAACCTTTATTTATGCAGGTTAATCCCATTGAGCTTCGAGGACTCATTTACAAGAGAGACCTGGCTACAAACAAAGAATGATGACAACAGCAACAGTAGATTTTCCTTGGACAATCAACAATAGACAAACATAAGAGAGAAATACAGATTTTTTTTAACAAGTTAAAACAAAGATGTCAAAGTAGCAAAACAGACAGATTATAAGGCAGATGTAGAAAATCAAAAACAGGAACATGTCTGCATTGGTTTTTGCCAGGATTCCAACAGATTCTTAAAGCCATTTAGAGAAGTCAAGGTCGAGAGCTTCAGATCTTTTTGTAAGATATTCCATGAAGCAGGAGCGGAGTAGGAGAAGGCCCTTTTGTCCAAGTTCAGTTCTCACTGACGGAACACTGCAGGTAATCATGTCCTGAGAGCGCACACTGTAGCTGCACTCACGCAGACACATGTAGGAGGAGATGTATGAAGGCAGCAGACCAAGAAGTGATTTAAAGATGAAAATGTACCGGTGGAAGAGTCTGCGTGAGGTTAATGATGTCCAGTTAACCAGTGAATACAGGGTGCAGTGGTGGGTACGACATCAGGACATCCAGGTCTGCAGAGTGAAAACACACTGAACTGGAGTCGCAGCAGTGTGCTGAACGGGTCCAACATGAACGGCAGAAACAAAGATAAGACCAAAAAGTGAAAGGGGAAAGTGCAGCCATTCAGAGGGACTTTGAACCTCATATTGCTGCCAACTATTTACTCAATGAGGTCGTTTTTCCTTAGAACGACAGGAAAGCAACTTAAATTACTTCCAATCAAGTGTCCTTTTTTATTTTTAATCTTTAAAATGTCCTTGATTTAGCTTGCCCTCAGAAATCCAAGAACTTCCTACAAGCCACATAATCATCAGCATGCACACAACAAAGGTTTCAGACACCAAGTTGCACTCGATAGTGAAACATTTTGCTGGTGTTACAGCATCATTTTTGAGATATTTGCTGAACAGTTTGATCTTTTTTTAGAAGAATGCATGAAGTAGAAAACCCTTGCAAGGATTCCTAATTTAAACGTCAAGTGAAACTGAACAGGATCAGCTGCATTTCATCTCCTTTTCCAGCTCTTTGCTCCTTGGCACAACCTAAAAACATCCTCCTGGATATTTACGGTACTAAAGAGAAGAAATCTGAAATGAATTACTGATTTTCTTTTACCAGGCAGGACTAAATTAAAGTCAACAGTGAAGCTTCTTGCTGTGTATTCTTTTTTTAGCTGTTGCTAAGCTACAAAATCAGGGGATTTGTGCTTCATTATTTACCAAATATGAAGTTATGAGCAATTATCAAAGCATTTCAAGCATGTGCGTTTTCATTCAACCTGCAAAAAAGGGCAATGCCTGAGCTCTCCTGAGATTGTGTGTTTGAATCCATGACCAGCAAAACTTCTTGATCCCAGATGACAGCAGCAAGGTGGCTAAAAATGGAAAACTGCAGCCTGTTCTCTCCTACGCATGCTTCCCACTCGGCTTTTGTCTCGAACACTCTGCACCTTTCTTCACTGCTCATGTCCAGGAAGTAAACACCGGCGGTGTTTGGGTCAGCTCTCTGTTAAATGTTTTGAGGGACGACCACGAGAGCTTTATGCTACATTAAAGGGTGTGCAAGGAAGTCCTAGCAGGATGAAGCCCATTAAATTAGAGTAAGGATATACTTTTTTATATAAAGGACTTAAGTCTATAAAGGAATGCATATCACCCAGCCAGTCCTGCCACATTTTATAACAACGCTTTAAACTAAGATCACCTTATTATGAGAAGAGAGTTTAAGTGGTTTTGGTTAAACCTTGTAAGTAACATTATGCAAGATCTCGTGATTTGCCAGAGCATAACCTGTATCCAGGATGATTCTTAGCTACTACTACCACACCAAACTTCAGCTATATCCATTAGGGGTGCGCCGATTTATCGGCCCTGATTTCCTTAATTTGGGGAAATTGGAAATCGGCCAATGCTTGCATGAGAAACCAATTTTACAGATTTCTTTAGTTTTAACAACAATTGTCTAAACTTCATTTATATTTCAGAGCACTACCTTGTGACCATTTGTATTGTTTCTAGAATATTGTTCAAAGGTCTGTTTTTCAACAAAATAAGATTGCAATTTGAAGGTGCATTGTGACCTTACAACATCTGGTCCTGACAACATACCTGGTCGTGTGCTGAAGGACTGTGCAGGAGAACTCGCAGCGGTCTTCACGGACATCTTTAACATCTCGCTGAGTCAGGCCATCGTCCCCACCTGTTTCAAAGCCACCACCATCATCCCTGTCCCAAAGAAGGCAACGCCCTCCTGCCTCAATGACTATCGTCCAGTAGCACTCACCCCCATCCTGATGAAGTGCTTCGAACGGCTAGTCATGAAAAGCATCACATCTGTCCTCCCTGCCTCCCTGGATCCCTTCCAATTTGCATATCGGCCTAATCGCTCAACCGACGATGCCATCTCCTCTGCCCTCCACACAGCTCTCACACATCTGGACACGAAAGACTCCTATGTCAGAATGCTGTTCATCGACTTCAGCTCGGCATTCAACACCATCATCCCCCAACAGCTCATCCTTAAACTGGACAGTCTGGGGCTGAACACCTCAATGTGTAACTGGCTGCTAGACTTCCTGACCGGGAGACCACAGGCAGTACGGGTCGGGAATAACACATCCAGCACCATCACATTGAATACAGGAGCCCCACAAGGATGTGTGCTGAGCCCCCTTCTATTCACCCTGCTAACACACGACTGCACACCATCATACAGCTCCAACCACTTCATCAAGTTTGCGGACGACACAACAGTGGTAGGTCTCATCAGCAACAACGATGAGACGGACTACAGGAACGAGGTGAGCCGCTTGGCCTTGTGGTGCGGACACAACAATCTCACTCTCAACGTGGAGAAGACAAAGGAGATTGTTGTGGACTTCAGGAAGAGGGATGCCCAACATGCCCCTCTGACCATCAACAGCACCGCAGTGGAGAGAGTGGACAGCACCAAGTTCCTGGGAGTGCACGTCTCAGAGGACCTGTCCTGGAGCAGGAACACTGCATCACTGGCCAAGAAGGCTCACCAGCGTCTCTACTTTCTCCGCAAGCTGAAAAGGGCTGGAGCTTCAACCCCCATCATGTGCACCTTCTACAGGGGTGCCATAGAAAGTGTCCTGACCAGCTGCATCACTGTGTGGTTTGGTGCATGTACTGCATCCTGCCGCAAGAGCCTCCAGCGCATCGTGAGAGCAGCTGAGAAGATTGTCGGCACCTCCTTCCCCTCACTGCAGGACTTACACAGCAACCGCCTCACTCGGAAAGCCCTCTGCATGGCAGGTGATCCCACACACCCACTACACAGCTGCTTCAGCCTGTTGCCTTCAGGGAGGAGACTGAGGAGTCTCCAGGCTCGAACCAGCAGACTAAATGACAGCTCTGTTCATCAGGCAGTCAGGATGCTAAACTCTCTGCCTGCTCTGCCCTCCCTCCCACTTGTACTGCCTTAATCACAAAAAACTTTCACACACCACCACACAACACAAAGATTTTAACACTGGACTCTGTGTCATCAAAACGGGTTATTCACTCAACTCACGGTCATGTGCTCATTCAGTTTGCACTACTTCTTATATTTGCACTAATGTTTGTATTACATTACTGCCTATAGTCATACTACTGTTTACATTCACTGTTTACATTTATTACTACTGTTTTCATTCAATACTACTGTTTACATTTATTACTACTGTTTACATTTACACTACTTTTTATATCTACACTACTGCTGATATATATTTTTTACTAGCCTTATTGCATATGCCACTTTACCTCTATACCAATATCAACTACCTCATACATATACTGTGTACATAAACTTCATATGCTGCTTTGTCACTCTATTACAAATGTCAATGCCAGAACTTTCATTTTATTTTATAGATATACTTTTTACACTTTTATACTACTATGCAAAAAACTCAGGACAGTATTACACTTTTGTTATTTCATTTTATGCTTATGTTTATTAAATGTTTAGTGTTTTAGTGTTGGTGTAACTTTTCATACTTTCATACTACTACTATGCAAAAACTACTATGCAAAAACTCAGGACAGTATTACACTTTTATTATTTCATTTTATGCTTATGTTTATTAAATGTTTTAGTGTTTAAATGTTTACTGTTGCACCGAGGGACAGAGAGAAATGCAATTTCAATCCTGTGTATGTCCTGTACATATTGCAGTTTTGACAATAAAGTTGACTTTGACTAACAGTGTTGCTTATAAAACTAAATCGGTATCGGCCAAAATCGGAAGGTCAGACTTTGTAGAAATCGGTGATCGGCCAAAAACCTGCAATCGGTGCACCCCTACTATCCATCCATCAGTTATCTTCTACTTGTTTCAAAGTCAGATCGAAGGAGCATAGTCGCTCCAGCATGTCCTGGATCTTCTCCAATGTCTCCTACAAGTTGGACATGCCCAGAAAACCTTTAGAGGTGTACAGGGAACATCCTTACCAGATGTCTGAACCACCTTGCTCTTCTGGATGTGGAGGAGCGGCAGCTCTACTCAGAGTCTCTCCTGGATAAGTGAACTTCCTACCCTATCTCTAAGGTACAGTCCAGCTACCCTGCGTATGAAACTCATTTCAACCGCATGTATCCAGCATCTCATTCTTTCTGTCACTACCCAGAGTTTTGGCTGTAGGTGAGAGTAGGAATGTAGACCAACCAGTAAACAGAGCGCTTCACCTTACAGCTCAGCTCCCTCTTCTCTACAAAACACCGGCACAGCATTTGCAATACTGCAGATGCTGCATCAATCTGACTGTCAATCTCACGCTTCAGTCTTCCCTCGCTCATGAACAAAACCCCAAGATATGAACTCCTCCACTTGTGAGAGAACCTTACTTACAACCCAGAGAGGATAATCTGAGGACCATGGCCTCAGATTTGAAGGTGATGATTCTCATCACTTCTGCTTCTCATTCGGCTGCAAATCGCTCTAGTGAGAGCTGAAGATCGCCAGACGATAACACTAACAGGACTGCATCATCAGCAAATGGCACATATGGAATCCTGAGGTCACTGAACCAGACCCCCTCCACCTCCTGGCTGAACCGAAGAATTCTGTCCATACAGATATGAACAGAACAAGTGACAACGGATAGCCCTGGCGGAGTCCAAGTCCCACCCATATGGGATCCAACTTACTGCCGGCAAGCAATGCAATGTCTGTAAAACTGATAGACTTACAGCCATTCAAAGGCAAAAATATTATTGCCTCCAGCTGACAACCGTTTCCAATAACAAGCAAAAGAATCATGCAGCTGTCTTTTTGAAGCCTGCAAAAATAGAAAAGCGATTCAGTCACGTTTCTATCAACTGGAAAACCAGCCTTAAGGTCATCCGAGGCTCCATCGTTTGCCATTTCAGCAAAACAGTATTTATATAAACAAAAGCAACGTCTGGAAGAAAAATGCCACCCCACAAGAAGAAATTGGAGCTTTCTTCTTCCAAAATTAAAGATGTCAAATTTAGAGAAGACACGTTTCAGTCACACAACTTCACCTGCTTAATCTGAAAACATCCATCCATCCATCTATCCATCTTTTATCCATTTCTTCCTTTTTGGGGTCGCAGGGGTCACTGGTGTCCATGCTCAATCATCACTGTGCAAGAGGCGGTACACCCTGGACAGGTCGCAAGTCCATCACAGGATCGCATAGAGACAAACGATACAACCATTCACTCTCTCACTCACACCTAGGGACAATTTAGAGTTACCAATCAGCTAACATGCGTGTTTTTGGTCTGTAGAAGAAAACCGGAGTACGCAGAGAAACCCCACACATGCACGGAGAGAACATACAAACTCAACCCAGAAAGGCCCCCGGCCGGGATTTGAACCGGGGCGACCAGTTCACTGAGAGGCGGCAGCTCTACCAACTGCGCCAATGTGATGCCCACAAACTGAAAACTAGTGGTTAATTTGAGAAGTCGTGCAATTCACCCCAAATCTTCCAGTCTTTATGAACAGAGAAGTAGATGTAGAAAACCTTGAATAAAACCTAATGAATGTGTTTCACCTCCATCAAAAAAAAAAAAATTCTAATGCAAGCAAAGGTGGTGGAAAAGCAACAAACATAGAAAAGGATTTGTAGACATCTTGTATCCAGGGAAACATAAAATACAACATCAAGCACAATGCTTCCAGCTCTCATAATCATATTTACAAATGTTAAATCTGTGGAAAAAAATGTTCATAACCAACAAATGTTGTGGTGTGTTTTGGAAAGTTTGGAATCTTGTGCGTGAGGGGGATTTTCTTTCCCGTTTAAGCCCAAAGTTATGATATATACACAGTGATGAAATGGAAATAATTTTTTCCACTGCTGCGTTCAATTCCAAACTCATCGGAGTTCATCCTCTGTTCTTTTCACAGACACAACTTTACGTCTCACAATGAAGTAATAACTTTGTTCTGTTGCCAAGAAGCTTAACCTTTTGCTAAAAAAATACCCCGACTATAAATTTAACATACCGGTAATGTAGTTTAATAATACCCTAAATTTATCAGAACCGGGTCATCTGTAGCTTCACAACCACACAAACTGTTATTGAATTTAATTTGAAATCACGGGACATGTAAGTCAGTATAAACAGATTAGGTTAAATTATAACTGTAAATAGAGACACTTCTACAAATTTTACCACTAAGCAAAAACTAAGTGTACCGGTAGTAAATACATTTACAGGTAATATTAGTTACGCTTTTAGTTTTAGAGGACTGAACTTGGAAAAAAGGGCCTTCTCCTATTCTGCTCCTGCTTCATGGAATATCTTACAAAAAGATCTGAAGCTCTCGACCTTGACTTCTCTAAATGGTTTTCAGAATCTGTTGGAATCCTGTCAAAAACCAATGCAGATTTGTTCCTGTCTTTGATTTTATACGTCTACCTTATAATTAGGGATGCACCGATAAATCGGCCAGCCGATCGATCGGCCCCGATTTCCTTAATTTGGGGAGATCGGTGATCGGCCGATCTTTAAATGAGAAGCCGATTTTATCTACCGATCTCATCTGCCTCCGCAAAGGTCGTAAAATCATGAAAATTTAGGGTGCTTTTTGACCTTTTAACACCTGAAAATCGATATCGGCCAAAATCGGAATCGGCAGTTCAGACTTTCTAAAAATCGGTGATCGGTGATCGGCCAGAAAATTGAAATCGGTGCACCCCTACTTATAATGTTTTGCTAGTTTTTTGATACTTTGTTAAAAAAAAGAAAAAAAAAATCTTTTGTTTTTTTCTCTCTTTTTGTTTTCTATTGTTTATTGTTTGTTTGTTTATTGTTTAATGAAATTCTATCACTGCTGTTCATTGTTCTTTAGTTTTAGCAGGTCGCTTTCGTAAATGAGCCCATGAGGTTCAAAAGATTTACCTGACTAAATAAAGGTTGAATGAATGAATGAA
>JBBPBX010082139.1:0-15800 GCA_038048925.1 Garcialebias charrua | reverse complement strand
AGAAAGAAAAGCTCTGCAGAGAGTGGTGAAGGCTGCACAGAAGATGTTGGAGTCAGTCTCCCCACCATCACAGACATTTACACCTCCAGATGCAGGAAGAGAGCCACCTGTATCATGAAAGACCCCACTCACCCAGCACACAAACTCTTTGCCCCACTCCCCTCAGGAAGGAGGTTGAGGAGCATCAAATGTAGAACCACTAGACTGAGGAACAGCTTCTACCCTGAGGCTGTTAGACTCATGAATAAATAAACAATTAGAAAACAGTAATTACTGCAAAACATCACAACATGCTGATCTGTTTTTTTGTTTCTGTGTTCATTTGTGACCATCTGCTCATACAGACTCATGTCCGTGCTGCTGTTTGTAATTATGTTTTCCTATTATATTAGGGCTTAGTGTATTTCTAGTTGATGTTTTTCTTAGTTATATCCTACATGTTATTGCTGTTTTTCTCTCACATTTTGTTGTTGGATGTAACTGGGACCTTGTGTACATAATCTTGTTTCATCACATGTACCACATGCGGTGCAAATGACAATAAAGATGATTAGACTCTGATTAAAGTTGTACACCTCTTGGACTAGCTGAAAACATGTAAAAATATGTGGCAGGATGTCCCTACGGACATTGAACGCACCACATGAGTGCGGGATGTGATTGGGTCCAAGGCTGGCTTCCGGTATAAAAAGGGCCAGGCTTCAGTGGTTGACTTCACGTCATCCGCCTTCCGGTTCAGACCCTGGCGTCTGCTGGCTGGGTCGCGCCAGCGTAACTGAATGTGCGCTTTAAGGTCGCCGTGATCTACTGTTCCACGACCAAATGTACAAGCCTCCTGCTTCCCTCTACTGTTGAGGTGGAGCTCGTGGTGAGTAAAGCGCTAGTTCGTCTTTCTGTTTTATGTTCAGCTTTTAATTCTAATCTTTGTTTATTAGCTGCTGCTGTTTGTCCTTCACCGTTTTGTTCACCTGCTGTTCGAGCTGTCCACTGGCTGTCGTCTTGCTGTCCTGGCTGCTGATTTGATGCCCACTGTTCTGGTCAGCTTAAGGCTGGCTGCATCACCCGTCCTGTCTGGCTGATCGGGGCCGACTGGGGTTCAGCCCGGACTGGGGTTCAGCCCGGACTAATCGTCTTGGTGCCGGCGTGGATGGTGTCTGCTGCAGCGCAACGGTTCTCCCAGGACGAACTCTTTGGACAGCTGTGGCTTGATTAATTGGACATCTCCCAGGCGGTGGTATTAATTCTGCCGTGGTGTACTACTGTCTTTATCGAATTGCACTTTCATTGTTGCCAGGAGTTATTACTGCCTTTTTAACTGTGTATTTTAAATTTAGGATTTTTTATTAAACAAATTGTGCAATTTATTGGTGTTTGTGTGAAGTGTCTCCTGCCTCATCTTCTGCAACGGGTCTAAAGTGCCTAAAGGGTAACTTTTAATAAAGTTTTTAACCAAATTCATTTTTTTAAATAGATTATTTTTTTTAAACTAAAAGTTGCCTAAAGTATTTTTTTACCCATACCCGTTCGGCTACAAATATAAAAAAGTTACAAAACAATTCTAAGTTTTCACCAATTGCACGTCACTTATACAGTATTCTGATACCTACTTGACACTGCAGACTACGTGATGGTGTAACGACACTGCAACGTGATGATGTAATGACGCTGTTCGTCTGTCTGCTCACTGCTTTGAGGTTAAAAAAAGAAAAATATGAGCATATTTTGCACAGAAATGACATTGAAAACATTAAAACCTCTACCACCGCATGTGGTACATGTGATGAAACGAGATTATTTACACCGGGTCCCAGTAACATCCAACAACAAAAAAATGTAAGAGAAGAACAGTAGTAACATCTAAGATATGATCTAAGAAAAACATCAGCTAAAAATACACTAAGCACCAATGTACCGTAATAGAAAAACATCAATACAAGCAGCAGCACGAGCATGAGTCCGTATGAGCAGATGGTCACAAATGAACAGCAACAGGAAAACAGATCAGCATGATGTGATATTTTGCAGTGATTATTCTTATCATGTATTATTCATGAGTCTAACAGCCTCAGGGTAGCAGCTGTTCCTCAAGTGGTTCAACATTTGATGCTCAACCTACTTCCTGAGGGGAACAGGGCAAAGATTGTGTATGCGCTGGATGAGTGTGGTCCTTCATGATGCAGGTGGCCCTCTTCTTGCATCTGGAGGTGTAGATGTCTGTGATGGTGGGGAGACTGACTCCAACAGACCTCTGTGCAGCCTTCACCACTCTCTGCAGAGCTTTTTTTCTGCAGCTGTGCAGCCTCCATGCCACACGTTGATGCTGGAGCACAGGATGCTCTCCACTGCACACCTGTAGAAGGAGGTGAGGACTGAGCTTCCCAGACCAGATCTTCTCAGCCGTCTGAGGAAGTAGAGTCTCTGATGACCCGATCATGGGCGATGGTGTTGTCAGTCCTCACCTCCTTCTACATGTGTGCAATGGAGAGCATCCTGTGCTCCAGCATCAACGTGTGGCATGGAGGCTGCACAGCTGCAGAAAGAAAGGCTCTGCAGAGAGTGGTGAAGGCTGCACAGAAGATGTTGGAGTCAGTCTCCCCACCATCACAGACATCTACACCTCCAGATGCAGGGAGAGGGCCACCTGCATCATGAAAGACCCCACTCACCCAGCACACACAGTCTTTGCCCCGCTCCTCTCAGGACGGAGGTTAAGGAGCATGAAATGTAGAACCATTAGACAGAGGAACAGCTTCTACCCTGAGGCTGTTAGACTCATGAATAAATAAATAATAAGAATAAATACTGCAAAATATCACATCATGTTGATGCTGATCTGTTTTCTTGTTGTTGTGTGTTCATTTGTGACCATCTGCTCATACAGACTCAGGTTCGTGCTGCTGTTTATAATGATGTTTTTCTATTACATTAGTGATTAGTGTATTTCTAGTTGATGTTTTTCTTAGTTATATCC
Source organism: Garcialebias charrua (assembly GCA_038048925.1). Lineage (NCBI taxonomy): Eukaryota > Metazoa > Chordata > Actinopteri > Cyprinodontiformes > Rivulidae > Garcialebias > Garcialebias charrua. Next base: position 12,829 of record JBBPBX010082139.1, on the reverse strand, counting down.
TAGATATTATTACTGTTTTTCTCTTACATTTTGTTGTTGGATGTAACTGGGACCATGTGTACATAATCTCGTTTCATCACATGTACCACATGTGGTGCAAATGACAATATTCTGACTGTGATTCTGATAAAAGTTGCAGGACTAGCTGAAAACATGTAAAAATATGAAAAAGTTACAAAACAATTCTCAGTTTTCACCAAATGCACGTCACTTCTATTTTCATCTTACCTGCATCACTGCAGTTTGACCGTGATGACGTAACGACGCTCTTTGGGGAAGGGTAGGGGCTGTCTGCTCACTCCGCTTTGAGGTGAAAAATGAAACATAAGAGCAAATTTAGCACAAAAATCACGGTGAAAACATTAAAACCTCTCTTTATGTTACAATACAGCGTTCACAGCTTGTCACGCTGCAGTGGTCAAGTTAAATGTTAACGCTTCTTCTTCTTTCGGCTTTTCCCTTTTCAGGGGTCGCCACAGCGAGTCATCCTCCTCCACCTCACTCTGTCCTCTGAATCCTCTGTCCTCACTCCAACTACCTTCATGTCCTCGCTAACTGCATCCATATATCTCCTCTTTGTCTTTTTCCTGCAGCTTCATGTCTAACATCCTTCTACTAATATACCCACTGTCCCTCCTCTGGACATGTCCAAACCATTGTCCCTCCTCTGGACATGTCCAAACCACTGTCCCTCCTCTGGACATGTCCAAACCACTGTCTCTCTGACTGTCCACCTGCTGAGTGTCTCTCTGACTGTCCTCCTGCCGAGTGTCTCTCTGACTGTCCACCTGCTGAATGTCTCTCTGACTGTCCACCTGCTGAGTGTCTCTCTGACTGTCCTCCTGCTGAGTGTCTCTCTGACTGTCCTCCTGCTGAGTATCTCTCTGACTGTTCACCTGCTGAATGTCTCTCTGACTGTCCACCTGCTGAATGTCTCTCTAACTGTCCACCTGCTGAGTGTCTCTCTGACTGTCCACCTACTGAATGTCTCTCTGACTGTCCTCCTGCTGAATGTCTCTCTGACTGTCCACCTGCTGAGTGTCTCTCTGACTGTCCACCTGCTGAATGTCTCTCTGACTGTCCTCCTGCTGAGTGTCTCTCTGACTGTCTACCTGCTGAATGTCTCTCTGACTGTCCACCTGCTGAGTGTCTCTCTGACTGTCCTCCTGCCGAGTGTCTCTCTGACTGTCTACCTGCTGAATGTCTCTCTGACCGTCTACCTGCTGAATGTCTCTCTGACTGTCCACCTGTTGAGTGTCTCTCTGACTGTCTACCTGCTGAGTGTCTCTCTGACTGTCCACCTGCTGAGTGTCTCTCTAACTGTCCACCTGCTGAATGTCTCTCTGACTGTTCACCTGCTGAATGTCTCTCTGACTGTCCTCCTGCTGAGTGTCTCTTTGACTGTCTACCTGCTGAATGTCTCTCTGACTGTCCACCTGCTGAGTGTCTCTCTGACTGTCCTCCTGCTGAGTGTCTCTCTGACTGTCTACCTGCTGAATGTCTCTCTGACTGTCTACCTGCTGAATGTCTCTCTGACTGTCCAGATGGACATAGACATGTAAATATAACATGTTCAACTGAAATTGTGTGTTTGTGTGTGTGACTGTTTTATGGTTTTTAAGGACAGTGTTTTATCAGGACTGTAATGAACTGCCATCTGATTGATTGTCTGATTGTTTATAGCGTATGACTAGCCTGGCCCTCGCCATACCTGCACAGCTCCGCTCAATTCTATTTCCCTTCACTGCTGGGTCTGGGATTTGTCCCATAGACAACGATTCCTCCGGTCGATTTTTGACCGGACCAATCAGAGAACAGAAGGCGGATTGGCAGATTAACAGACCAATCAGAGAACAGAAGGCGGAGTTTTGAACGACGTCGACTGACGTCGTCAGTTAAAATGGCTGCCACCACGAAGGAATTTTCCAGAAAACAAGGTAAAAAACTATTATTTCTTTCCTGAGAAAAACTATATTTCTTAGCTGACGTTTTATCAGAAGTGTTTCTGAGCTTAACAGTTCCTAAATCAATTCACGAAATGGTCAAATCTGCTGGATTTAAATAGTTTCGGTTTCACATTTTCCAAACAGCCTCAGGGTGCGCTACGAAAATAAATGATAAAAAATCGAATTTTATCTCAAATGTTTCATCAAGGCCAACAGTCAGTAAATTAGAGCCATATAATTACACACTGGTAGCAGAAAAAATATCCACCAAGTGGTTTCTGAGCTTTTTATCTGAATAGCCTGGACCTTGCCAGGCTAAGCTAACAAAACTACGCCTTCTGTTCTCTGATTGGTCCGGTCAAAAATAGACCGGAGAAATCGTTTTCAATGGGAGGAATGCCAGACCCTAGTACGAAGCAAAGTGAAGGACAGGGTTTGGTTTTAACCAGGCTAGCGTATGACTGTCCTAACAAACAACTGTCCATAAAAAAACCACAATACACTCCCATACACACACAATTGAACAATAAGGTTGATGAATCCACACGTAGCAAGTATATCTGTTTAGGAACACAAGAACTAAAATGTACCTTGGTACTCGTGTTTAATGGAAGTTGATCGCTCTTCTGGCTACCTGCGATCTCCTGACTCTGGACGTGTTCACGTCATCTGGAACAGATCATTTATACTTATATTTAGAGGAAATTCTACATTTTGATGATAGCTGCTGTCACATGTAAACCAATAAACATTACATGATTGTTTTTGGCCAAAGTATCCATCTCACATAAAGGAAAGATGGATGGACATAGTATTTACAAAACTCCTCTCATGATGGGTGGACTAAGATGAAATTAAAATTAGCTGAATGAAAGAAAACTATAAATTTAAAAACTGTGACTAATAATATTGAAGTCATACATAACAATCCCTGCATTATTTATAAAATTGATATCTATGTCATATACATACACACAAATATACATATATACATGTATATAAGCATATCATATATGCATATTCATATACAGTGTATATACATATATGCATATACATGTATACTGTATATGCATATACATATACTGTACAGATAGACATATACATGTAAATATAACATGTTCAACTGAAATTGTGTGCGTTTGTGTGTGTGACTGTTTTGTGGTTTTTATGGACATTGTCATATGCTATAAACAGACAAGCAGATTACAGTTCATTACTGTCCTGACAAAACACTGTCCTTAGAAACCACAAAACAGTCACACACACAAACACACACACAATTTCAGTTTATCATGTTTTTAAGAAAGCAAGATGTTTGATGGATAGATGGATGATATTTGATGGATGGATACATGGATGGATGGATGGATGTTTGATGGATGGATGGATGGATGCATGCATGGATGGATAAAAGGTGGACATCAGTCAGTAAAGACTCCATCTGTCTGCGTTCAGCAAGGCTGGATGTTTGATGGATGGATGGATGTATGGATGGATGTTTGATAGATGGATGTATGTATGGATGGATAAAGCGTGGACCTCAGTCAGTAAAGAATCCATCTGTCTGGTTTCAAGAAGGCCGGATGTTTGATAGATGGATGGATAGATAGATGGATGGATGTTTGATAGATGAATGATGGATGGATGTTTGATGGATGGATGGATGTTTGATGGATGGATGGATAAAGTGTGGACCTCAGTCAATAAAGAATCCATATGTCTGGGTTCAGGAAGGCAGGATGTTTGATGATGGATGGATGATGTTTGATGGATGGATAGATGTTTGATGGATGGATGGATGGATGTTTGATGGATGTTTGAGATGTTTGATGGATAGATGGATGGATGGATGTTTGATGCATGGATGTATGGATGGATGGATGTTTGATGGATGGATGGATGGATGGATGGATAAAGTGTGGACCTCAGTCAGTAAATCCATCTGTCTGGGTTCAGGAAGGTAGGATGTTTGATGGATAGATGTATGGATGTTTGATGGATGGATGATGGATGTATGGATGTTTGATAGATGGATGTTTGATGGATGGATGGATGTTTGATAGATGGATGGATAAAGCGTGGACCTCAGTCAGTAAAGAATCCATATGTCTGGGTTAAGGAAGGCAGGATGTTTGATGGATGATGGATGTTTGATGGATAGATGTTTGATAGATGGATGGATGCATGGATGGTTGGATAAAGCGTGGACCTCAGTCAGTAAAGAATCCATCTGTCTGGGTTCAGCAAGGCAGGATGTTTGATGGATGGATGTTTGATGATGGATAGATGGATGTTTGATGGATGGATGGGTGGATGTATGGATAAAGCGTGGACCTCAGTCAGTAAAGAATCCATCTGTCTGGTTCAGGAAGGCAGGATGTTTGATGGATGGATGGATGTATGGATGTTTTATGGATGGATGGATGCATGGATGGATGGATAAAGCGTGGACCTCAGTCAGTAAAGAATCCATATGTCTGTTTTCAAGAAGGCAGGATGTTTGATGGATGGATGGATGATGTTTGATAGATGGATGCATGGATGGATGGATGGATGGATGGATGGATGGATGGATGGATGGATGGATAAAGCGTGGACCTCAGTCAGTAAAGAATCTATCCGTCTGGGTTCAGCAAGGCTGGATGTTTGATGGATGGATGGATGTTTGATAGATGGATGGATGGATGTATGTATGGATGGATAAAGCATGAACCTCAGTCAGTAAAGAATCCATCTGTCTGGGTTCAGGAAGACAGGATGTTTGATAGATGGATGGATAGATGGATGGATGTTTGATGGATGGATGATGGATGGATGTTTGATGGATGGATGTTTGATGGATGATGTGTGGATGTTTGGATGGATGTTTGATGGATGATGTGTGGATGTTTGATGGATGGATGGATAAAGCGTGGACATCAGTCAGTAAAGAATCCATCTGTCTGGGTTCAGTAAGGCAGGATGTTTGATGGATGGATAGATGGATGTTTGATGGATGGATGGATGGATGGATGTTTGATGGATGGATGGATGGATAAAGCGTGGACCTCAGTCAGTAAAGAATCCATCTGTCTAGGTTCAGGAAGCCAGGATGTTTGATGGATGGATGATGGATGGATGTTTGATGGATGGATGGATGGATGTTTGATGGATGGATGGATGGATGTTTGATAGATGGATGGATAAAGCGTGGACCTCAGTCAGTAAAGAATCCATATGTCTGGGTTAAGGAAGGCAGGATGTTTGATGGATGATGGATGTTTGATGGATAGATGTTTGATAGATGGATGGATGCATGGATGGTTGGATAAAGCGTGGACCTCAGTCAGTAAAGAATCCATCTGTCTGGGTTCAGCAAGGCAGGATGTTTGATGGATGGATGTTTGATGATGGATAGATGGATGTTTGATGGATGGATGGGTGGATGTATGGATAAAGCGTGGACCTCAGTCAGTAAAGAATCCATCTGTCTGGTTCAGGAAGGCAGGATGTTTGATGGATGGATGGATGTATGGATGTTTTATGGATGGATGGATGCATGGATGGATGGATAAAGCGTGGACCTCAGTCAGTAAAGAATCCATATGTCTGTTTTCAAGAAGGCAGGATGTTTGATGGATGGATGGATGATGTTTGATAGATGGATGCATGGATGGATGGATGGATGGATGGATGGATGCATGGATGGATGGATAAAGCGTGGACCTCAGTCAGTAAAGAATCTATCCGTCTGGGTTCAGCAAGGCTGGATGTTTGATGGATGGATGGATGTTTGATAGATGGATGGATGGATGTATGTATGGATGGATAAAGCATGAACCTCAGTCAGTAAAGAATCCATCTGTCTGGGTTCAGGAAGACAGGATGTTTGATAGATGGATGGATAGATGGATGGATGTTTGATGGATGGATGATGGATGGATGTTTGATGGATGGATGTTTGATGGATGATGTGTGGATGTTTGGATGGATGTTTGATGGATGATGTGTGGATGTTTGATGGATGGATGGATAAAGCGTGGACATCAGTCAGTAAAGAATCCATCTGTCTGGGTTCAGTAAGGCAGGATGTTTGATGGATGGATAGATGGATGTTTGATGGATGGATGGATGGATGGATGTTTGATGGATGGATGGATGGATAAAGCGTGGACCTCAGTCAGTAAAGAATCCATCTGTCTAGGTTCAGGAAGCCAGGATGTTTGATGGATGGATGATGGATGGATGTTTGATGGATGGATGGATGGATGTTTGATGGATGGATGGATGGATGTTTGATAGATGGATGTATGTATGGATGGATAAAGCGTGGACCTCAGTCAGTAAAGAATCCATCTGTCTGGTTTCAAGAAGGCCGGATGTTTGATAGATGGATGGATAGATAGATGGATGGATGTTTGATGGATGAATGATGGATGGATGTTTGATGGATGGATGGATGGATGGATGGATGTTTGATGGATGGATGGATAAAGTGTGGACCTCAGTCAGTAAAGAATCCATATGTCTGGGTTCAGGAAGGCAGGATGTTTGATGATGGATGGATGATGTTTGATGGATGGATGGATGGATGGATGTGTGGATGTTTGATGGATGGATGGATGTATGGATGGATAAAGCGTGGACCTCAGTCAGTAAATAATCCATCTGTCTGGGTTCAGTAAGGCAGGATGTTTGATGGATGGATGGATGTTTGATGGATGGATATATGTTTGATGGATGGATGGATGTTTGATGGATGGATGGATGGATGTTTGATGGATGGATGGATGTTTGATAGATGGATGGATGGATAAAGCTTGGACCTCAGTCAGTAAAGAATCCATATGTCTGGGTTTAGGAAGGTAGGATGTTTGATGGATGATGGATGGATGGATGTTTGATGGATGGATGTTTGATGGATGGATGAATGCATGGATGGATGGATAAAGCGTGGACCTCAGTCAGTAAAGAATCCATATGTCTGGGTTCAGGAAGGCAGGATGTTTGATGATGGATGGATGATGTTTGATGGATGGATGGATGGATGGATGTGTGGATGTTTGATGGATGGATGGATGTATGGATGGATAAAGCGTGGACCTCAGTCAGTAAATAATCCATCTGTCTGGGTTCAGTAAGGCAGGATGTTTGATGGATGGATGGATGTTTGATGGATGGATATATGTTTGATGGATGGATGGATGTTTGATGGATGGATGGATGGATGTTTGATGGATGGATGGATGTTTGATAGATGGATGGATGGATAAAGCTTGGACCTCAGTCAGTAAAGAATCCATATGTCTGGGTTTAGGAAGGTAGGATGTTTGATGGATGATGGATGGATGGATGTTTGATGGATGGATGTTTGATGGATGGATGAATGCATGGATGGATGGATAAAGCGTGGACCTCAGTCAGTAAAGAATCCATATGTCTGGGTTCAGGAAGGCAGGATGTTTGATGATGGATGGATGATGTTTGATGGATGGATGGATGGATGGATGTGTGGATGTTTGATGGATGGATGGATGTATGGATGGATAAAGCGTGGACCTCAGTCAGTAAATAATCCATCTGTCTGGGTTCAGTAAGGCAGGATGTTTGATGGATGGATGGATGTTTGATGGATGGATATATGTTTGATGGATGGATGGATGTTTGATGGATGGATGGATGGATGTTTGATGGATGGATGGATGTTTGATAGATGGATGGATGGATAAAGCTTGGACCTCAGTCAGTAAAGAATCCATATGTCTGGGTTTAGGAAGGTAGGATGTTTGATGGATGATGGATGGATGGATGTTTGATGGATGGATGTTTGATGGATGGATGAATGCATGGATGGATGGATAAAGCGTGGACCTCAGTCAGTAAAGAATCCATCTGTCTGTTTTCAGGAAGGCGGGATGTTTGACTCACCAAATACCAAATGACCTCTTGGACTAGCTGAAAACCTGTACATGTAAAAATATGAAAAAGTTAAAAAACAATTCTCAAGTTTATACAATACACTTATACAGTATTCTGTATTATTCAGTATTCAGTATTCCAACAACAGTATTCTTATACCTACATAAAACTGCAGTCAACGTGATGACGTAACGAGGCTGCAACGTGATGACGTGATGACGTAACGACGCAGTTCGTCCGTCTGCTCACTGCTCAGAGGTAAAAAAAAAAAAAAAAAGAGCAGATTTACCACAAAAATGACGTTGGAAACATTAAAACCCCTCTACCCTATTAACGCATGTTAAATTACAGCGTTAGTCACGCTGTTATTGTGACGTGACACGTTCACGGTAGTGACGCTAACGCGACGTGCGTTTAATTTTGTCTTCGTCGCGTTAAGACTCTAAATAACCACTAAAAACATCCACAAGTGATGCATATATAGTATCGCTGATTTATATAAATGTCTATAAAAGTTTTCAACAGCGTTGAAAGGTTGTCACGCTTCTGAAGTGAAGTTACGTTACATGCTAACGCTAGCCGCAGCTAGTTTGAGCTGCGTCTTTCTTCACGCACTCAAAACTCATGCACAGATACTTCCTAATTTATCTAAATGTTGATAAAGTTTTCTACAGTCTTCACAGTTTGTGACGCTGCGGTTAAAGTCACGTTACTACTGGATTAGGTTAACATTTCCTTGAGATGATGTCATCAAAAGCAACAAAAAAATTTTTTTTAATTCTTACCTGAATGAAGTCAATACACTCTGACACTCTGTCCACCTACCGCTGCAAAATTTTATTTAAATCGCTCTCCAAAAATAATCTCCGCTCACCTACATGCACTCAACACACGACGCCATAACTCTGCACGTGTAAGCTCAAGGGGCTTTAACTTTTAAAAACTCGGTCACCTGAGGCCCCGCCCTGAGCCCCCGCCCACTACAGGGTCTCCACATCACGAGAGGAGGGGCGGCGTTGGAGTTTCGCGCGGTCTCCACATCACGAGAGGAGGGGCGTTGCAGTTTGGCGCCATGTGTGTCAGTGAGCCACACACACGGCTTCAATAAATGCAACCGATACACAAAAACATACACACCACACACAAATACCCTGGGAGGTGCGTAGCCAGCCAATTTTATAAATGTAAATAACTTTTTATTAAAACAATTTTAAGTGTTAAAGCACACTCCAACTCATCCAGGCAGCCTATTAGCCACAAGTTACGCTGATATTGATGAGAAAAAACAATGTTTACATATTAATATATTTGGATACAATCTGTGTTTTATCCAGACATTGGCAAAGGCTGGCTAATACCAAATGTCCCGATAATGTCGGTACGTAGTCTGGCGCATAGGCGGGCCAATACGCTTGCACCAACGCACACACACACACACACACACACACACACACACACACACACACACACACACACACACACACACACACACACACACACACACACACACACACACACACGGAGGTACAGTTAGCATGCTATCCTTTAGCCTGTATAAACTGTTTTGTTCATGCTTAAAGAAGACATGACACTGGAAGAACTCGGAAGGATCTTCAAGGTAATGAGTTTTGTTGACGTACATTTCAGTTTTACATTACTCGTGCAGCATTAGTAATATGCTGTGTACATAACCGTGCTCACTGAAATGTTAAATGAAGCCCCCGAGTTTGCAAACTATACATACTGTAAATATATTTGTCCACAGAGAACTAACCTAGGCACATGTTCCTACTATCTAGATACATGTTCCTGTATCTAGTAATTATCATATTGATTGATTGATTGATTGATTGATGTTTATTCATTCATTTTAAAAAAAGAACAATACAAGACAGTTTCATCAGATACAAGAATACAAGTAGGATAAAATGAAGGGAGCAGAAAGAAGATGAAATCTTATTATATCTGCCCCTATTTCACAGTTTGTTCAACCAATGATAACCTTCAAGCAACATCACAGAATGAATAATTCTACGAAAAAGATTCAACAGCCAAATAAGAAGCAACATTTATTACCTGCCAAAAATGTAAAGATTGTTTTTCTAACAATAATTAATTAAATATACTATTGTTGACTGTGGTAGCTTGGTGGTCGGTGTTGCAGTCTTGTGATCCTGAGGCTGCAGGTTTGAATCCAGGTTGTGTCAGGAAGGCCATTTGGAGTAAAACAATAAATTCTTTCAAAGAAGCTTGCTCGCTGTGACAACCCCTGAAGAAGGGAGCGGCTGAAAGAACAACATCATTTTCACGAGTCAGATCTGTGTTACATTGCTGGACAGATAAAATCTTACAACACGACTCCTCAAGTTTGACTAATGTTAGCAACATGTTTGCTGCATTCGTCATGTTTCAGTGAGCAGATGCACTCCGCCTCTCTCCGGCTCCATGTGTGGTGAACGATGCACATACGATTAGGGCATGGATGATTGCCCGACAGGAGGAAACGGAGAGAGGGACGTGGGAAACCACATCCAGGAGGTGAAAGACTCAGGAGCAGAGATGTAGCAGATGTATAAAACACAAATGACCTTGTGGAGTCTGTGACACATTCTTGACGGGCTCAAATCATACCCACTAATCATTGTTCACGTGCACATCAGAGGCAGAGTGATGCCCCATGTGAGCTACCCTGAGGATTCCACGTCGCTCATTAGCAGTCGGATTAAAACATGATTATTTATGTAAATAAAGTCTGTGTTTAAAGCATTAATCTGCTCTTCACTTTGGCTGTCCGTGGGATACTGTCAGACAGATTTGATTAGAGACTAGTTCCTGGTCTAAAGAAAATAGTTAAAGCTCTCTGGCAAACATCTTTGTTGATGCTCAGACTAATGGGTGTGCTGTTTGTGTAAATGTGTGTCAATAAGAGAGAATTGTGCTGCCTAAAGACATATAGTGGGTCACTGATGAGCTTATCCACCACACGATCCCCATGGAGCGGATCACCTCTTTTCAACAGCTCCTCCCTTTCCTATAAACATTCAGAGGCATATCATTTCCAGCTGAATTATTAATATGAACTGATACTCAACACACTTCCTCAGTTGATCACAAAGGTGCTCATAAACACTGGGTGTATACTTGAATCTTTCACTGTCCATCAATAATTTAAAAACATGCTCCACTTGTTTCTGTCTGTTGTTAATCTTATGCCATATGAAGAAATTCTAAAACATGATAGTAAACATTGCCAATATGGATTTTAACCAGCACCAAAATATAAGAATGCGTAGACGTGAATTCTTTAACAACACTCTTCTTTATGTTTCTCAAAAAGTCAGATCAGAATAATCAGATATTCACTTTTGTCTCAAACTTTGTCAAAAGACCTCTTCTACACTACTATTGTTCATTTTAAATATATTTTTTTACATTTTTTTTTACAAGGAACACTCCAAATGTCCAAATGATTCTAACTGAAACCCCGCCATGTGCATTCTGCTGAACAGTGACAGGAAAATGATCCTTAACCTACCTATCAAAATACAGAGCAAGAACATTCTTAGCTTTGTAAAAAAAAAATCAAAGCTGAATAACTGTAGCTCTTTTTGTTCCATTGTTGCTTTGGTTTCTAGGACAAAGCAAGTCTCAGTTTGTGTGTGGACAGGTGATGTAAACGCAGCAGAAACATTTTTTTAATTACCATTTGTCCATAAATGTAGCAAACTACAATATTCAGTTCCATCTGATTAATGTTATTTAATGAAGGAAAAAACTTGGAGTGTGCTGCATCAAATTTGCCACTGAAGTCTGGGAGGTGAGCGTTGCAAGTGTCATATTAATTTAATTTTATTAGTACTATTCCCATCTTGACATTGAAAAACGTAGGCTATGAGTTATAACCACAGATTATATGATTGTGGGTGCAGCCTAGGGAATACCCCCCGCGAGCAGCGCGTCAACACTGAAAAAGTCTAGTCCACGCCCACCCACTGTGTGAGCCCCACCTTAGACTGTATAAATATGGTGTGAGCCCATGGTTCGGCTCCCGCATAGCTAACTTTTCTTCAGCCACCTGGGAGCCAATGTGGCCCAATGCTTAAAGGGCTTCACCTACAATCATAGAATCTGTGGTTACAATTTGTAACCTGCATTCTATTTCTTGTGGGCTTGCCCTTTAAGCTGCCCTAGTGGATTAAAGGCAAAGCAGGATGTAGTCCATGCCTCACTGGATCCATCCAAAGCCAAGAGCACATAACCATAAAACTGCTTAAATACATGCCATACCATACCATTTTATATATCGAGCACTTAAAACAGCAACAAGGCAGACCAAAGTGCTGTACAAACAAACAACAGGCAACACATAGGCAACATACAAAATGAAGTAAAAAACAGAATATAGACATAAAATTGTCGCAGATAATAAATATAATGACTAACCAGCAAACAGGTTCAAACACACATCATCTGATGTTGAAAGCAACAAAAAAGTAGTGGGTTTTTAAACGCGATTTGAAAACCGAGAGGGAGGGGGCCTGTTTGACGAGCAGAGGTAACTCATTCCAGAGTCTTGAGCCTGCTACAGAGAAGCTCCTGTCACCTCTGTGCTTAAGACGAGTTCCTGGAACTGTGTGAAGTAACTGGTCCACTGACCTCAGAGAATGTGGTGGGACATACGGCTGTAGCAAATCAGAGAGATGGGGGTGGGGGGGGGAGACTGTTCAGCGATTTGTAGACATACAGGAGAATTTTGAACTGGATTCAAAGATGAACCAGTAGCCAGTGCAGGGAGGCCAAGACTGGTGTAATGTGCTCTCTTTTGCCTGTACTGGTTAAAAATCGGGCTGCTGCATTCTGGACCAGTTGTAATTGTGCAATGGTGGTCTGACTGATACCAAACAGGAGTGAATTGCAGTAATCAAGCCTAGATGTAATAAATGCGTGTATTACTGTCTCCAGATTATTTTTGGATAATATGGGCT